>UESW01004011.1:1245607-1367117 GCA_900491605.1 Calamus simplicifolius
TGAGCCTTATTCGGCAACACTGAGCCCGGAATAAGGTCAATGCCGTGCTGAATATCTCGGAGAGGTGGTAATCCAGCCGGTAGCTCCTTTGATACAACATCTCGGAATTCCTCCAAGATAGACACCAACTCCTCAGGAATCATATTTGGCCTTTGCTCCTCTTCCACGCCGAAGTCTCCTGACTTGCTCACCAAAGCAAAACAAACATCCTCTCCATCCAAACTCGCATCGAATTCTGTGCTTGGTAAACAAATTACTGTATTCTGTCCACTCACTTCCTGAAGCGGCTTCAAAATAACTTTCCTCCCATCTGGACGCAGCATATAACTGTGGGTGTACCCGTTGTACACTGCCCTGTTATCAAACTGCCACGGACGCCCCAGTATGATGTGAGTAGCATCCATTGGAACAACATCCGCCTCAATAGTTGTCTCGAAATGAGGACCAAAACACAGTGACAACTTACACCTTCGGCTGACCTGAATGTCTGCATTTCGGTTCACCCAACCGAGCTTATATGGATGTGGGTGAGGGTCTGTCTGCAACCCCAGCTTCTTCACAGCCTCCTCTGCTATCACATTCTCCCAACTGCCGGAGTCTATGATAACACGACATGTTTTGCCAGCCACAAAACATTTCGTTGTGAAGATGTCGTGCCGACGCCAATCTCATCTGATCTCGGCGCCAGACACATTCTTCGTATCACCAAGCTCTCCCCTGAATATGGTCCGGATCAATAACACACAGCTCATCATTAAATTCCTCATCCTCAGGGAACTCTCCTCCATTTTCGTCCTCCATATAATCCTCCATATACAACTGAGCTCGCGCCTTGGGGCATTCATTGGCATAGTGCCCCAAATTCTGACACCGATGGCACCGAATGTTAGCCCTGTTGCTGCCCACTCTCGCCTGAGAACCTGAGGTTCCATTCGACCCTGTTGGTCTTGGAGGTACTGATGCCTGCGGCCTCGCTACTGGAGGCATAAATTTGCCCCCTGAATTCTGCCCTGAACTCTGGCCCGTAGTAAAACCCCCTCTGCTCTGAAACCCCCTGTTTCTCATCAAGCTCTTTTCCACTGCCTGAGCCCTCATATGCGCATCTCCTACGCTATCAATTCGATGCACAGCCAGTGCATCTTGGATTGGCAGCCGCAAGCCATGAAGATACATGGCTATCAATCTCGGTTCAGCCTCAATCAACCGATTTCGTGCAACCAATCGATAAAATTCAGTTGTGTACTCCTCGACGCTCCGACTACCTTGCGTCAAACCATGCAACTTCGAATACAAAATCTGCTCATGGTTCGGAGGCAAAAACTCCCTGTTCATCTCCTGCTTTAGCGCTGCCCATGACGCTAATGGAGGTCTCCCATCCATATATCTACGATAGTGCTGCGCATGCCACCAAGCAGCAGCCCTATCTCTGAATCGAATTGTGACAAGCGGTACCTGCTTGTCTAAGGGCACCTCCTTCAGACGAAAAACATCATCGACCTGAAGGGTCCAATCTACATACTCGTCTGGGTTAATTCCTCCTTTAAACTCTGGAATTTCGACCCTGAAGCCTGCTTCCCACCGATTCTGATTTTCGAAATAGGGAGGTTGATCGACATACCTTGGAAGTCCAACATCAGGCCTCTGTTGCCCTCTTCGAATTGGTGGTGCCTCCAGATTTTCGAAACCCCTCTCCCTACCTTCATCAATTTCATCACGCTCCTCCACTCGAAGGGGTTGGGCACGATTCTGCACCTCCAGCCGCGCCATCATCGCCTGCATGGTTTGCATCATCTGTTGCATCACCTGGTGCTGGTCTCGCATGGCGTCTTGCATAGCATCTCTCACGGCGTCTCTCAGGGATTGATCATTGTTCTTCTGCTCCATTGGATCAAATTTGGTTAGGGTTGATATTTGGGTTTGGAAGGAATGGATCAAGGCGGTAATGGAAGGAATGGATCAAGGCGGTAATGGAAGGAATGGATCAAGGCTCTGATACCAAGTTGATGCAGGGCGATATTCAAAACGCCTGCAACTCAAGAACGATCTAATCTGCGAGAAAAGAATTCGTCCAGGTTTGGTTCGAATCTTGACAAGAAAGGGGAAAAATTTGAATTTGATCACTCACAATCCGAAATTTAAAGGAAGAGCAATTGAATTTTCAATTCAATTGTTTTGAATCAGAAAAGAAAACATTCATCTCCATTCAAGAAAAAAAAAAGGAAATCTAAAACAGCGTCTTTCTTCTCTGCCTCTGACGGCCGCCCAAAACCAACTTAAATAAAAGAGATAAAACCCTAACATCATAAGTTTTATTAAAAATTACAACTATGCCATTAAAAACGAAAACAGGCCCAAAACTCCTATCAGACGAGCCCGGATGGCCAAAATCCACAGCAGCTCATGGCCAAAGCAATGACTTTGAATCAGCAGCCCGTTTCCATGTGACCAGCCAAGTTTGGGCCCAGTCCGACACAGGAAATTTCAAGCCCGTTTGTTCTGCAACCTCTTGGACCTTCGTAGATTATCTGGTGTGGTCTTCCCTGACGTGGCCTGCTGACTCTGGGATGCTGGTACAGGAACATCCAAGGACTGGTTCGACTGACCCAAACTCTGGTCCGAACTGATGTCCTCATCAGTCGGCCCTAGGAGGTCGGCCCTGGAGGGGTCGGCCCTGGGAGGTCGACCCTAGAGGGTCGGCCCTGGAGGGGTCGGCCCTGGGAGGTCGGCCCTGGGGGTCGGCCCTGGGGGGGTCGGCCTGGGAGGTCGGCCCTGGGGGGGTCGGCCCTGGAGGGGCCCTGGAGGGGTCGGCCCTGGGGGGTCGGCCCTGGAGGGGTCGGCCCTGGGAGGTCGACCCTGGGGGGGTCGGCCTGGAGGGTCGGCCCTGGAGGGGTCGGCCCTGGGAGGTCGACCCTGTGGGGGTCGGCCCTAGAGGGGTCAGCCCTGGAGGGTCGGCCCTGGAGGGGTCGGCCTGGGGGGTCGGCCCTGGAGGGGTCGGCCCTGGAGGGGTCGGCCCTGGGAGGTCGGCCCTGGAGGGGTCGGCCCTGGAGGATCGGCCCTGGGGGGTCGGCCCTGGAGGGGTCGGCCCTGGGGGTCGGCCTGGGGGGGTCGGCCCTGGAGGGGTCGGCCCTGGGAGGTCGGCCCTGGGGGGTCGGCCCTGGAGGGGTCAGCCCTGGAGGGGTCGGCCCTGGGGGGTCGGCCCTGAAGGGGTCGGCCCTGGGAGGTCGACCCTGGGGGGGTCGGCCCTGGAGGGGTCGGCCCTGGAGGGGTCGGCTCTGGGAGGTCGACCCTGGGGGGGTCGGCCCTGGAGGGGTCGGCCCTGGGAGATCGGCCCTGGGGGGGTCGGCCCTGGAGGGTCGCCCTGGAGGGATCGGCCCTGGGAGGTCGACCCTGGGAGGTCGGCCCTGGAGGGGTCGGTCCTGGGGGGTCGGCCCTGGAGGGGTCGGCCCTGGGAGGTCGGCCCTGGAGGGGTCGGCCCTGGAGGGGTCGGCCCTGGGAGGTCGACCCTGGGGGGTCGGCCCTGGAGGGGTCGACCCTGGGAGGTCGACCCTGGGGGGTCGGCCCTGGAGGGTTCGGCCCTGGAGGGGTCGAGAAGGAGAGCCAAGGCAAGATGCTCGCGACACTTCTTTCCGTTAAATGCTCTTCAAGCCATTATGACCATTTCTGCACCATTGAAGGCTCCAGCCCATTGACTCGACCGAGCATTAATGACGTAAGGTGGCCTTTGGGAAACCCATGCACACAACGTGACCTGTTGCTCTCTTTCTTTGTTATGACGAGAGCAATGCCGTGGATGGGTGTTGGGAGCTGAGGCCAAAGGGGGGCTCCGTCAGTTTTCTTCCTTCACGATTCTCTAACGGCGTTGGATCAGCCACATCAATATATATATATATATTTCTATCAACCCGAATTCCAACCCGAAACTCAACCCAAACCGATTTTTAAAAATAGGGTTAGGGTTGAGGTTTTATAAATAGGGTTAGGGTTAGGGTTAGGGTTGATATTTATAATAGAATTAGGGTTAAAGTTCAAGAAACCCAAGTTTCATGAGCCCAAATTGTACCCTACCTTTATCAATGAGTTTCTACGAATTAGAGCTGACCGGCACCGACTATTTTAGGATCGGGCGCCGCGTTCAACTCCCAAATGGTCCGGCCGTTCGGGGCCCAACCACGTGGTTCCCGCGCTTCGGGCGCCGGAGAACGTGGCCCTCGGGCCGACCCGGACCAAGTTCTCCCGTCGCATAAAAGGCTCGCTCATCCCACTTCCTTCCATCTCCACAGAAGAAGTTTTGAAGGTATTAGAGTGCAAAGCAATAGATTGATATCATGGCGAGCCTCATCGACAAGGCGAAGGAGTTCGTTGCAGACAAGATTGCCCACATACCGAAGCCGGAAGCTTCTCTGACCGACGTGTCGGTCAAGAGCTTCAACCGAAGCTCCGCCACGTTCCACAGCGAGGTCACCGTCACCAATCCCTACAACAATGCCCTCCCCATCTGCGAGATCTCTTATACCCTCAAGAGTGCCGGCAGGTTAGTCATGCACTGTTTTCTTCTATGATTTGCCATATATATACGATCATGAGATAATGATAAAAGTTTTAATGAGAGTATATGATATGGATATGAGAAGCCCAATTGGTTTCGCCCTCCGAGTCCTCTTATCGCCTCAAAGTTCCGGCAGGTTATGCACATGTTTTCTATCCTTTGTCACGTATATAATAATGAGATAATAATAAAAATTTTAAAGAGAAAATATGACACGGATATGAGAAACCGAATTGGGTTGTCTTTCCATGCAATTACATGGATGATAATGAAGTAATGATGAAGTTTGATAGAAGATAAGAACTTAGTCTTTCTCTTTCTTCTCAAACATGGAGAATAAGTTCTAATATTACCTTTTAAATATATATAAAATATATCAACTCTTGTCGAGTCGTTGCTTTACGATCATTAAAAAAAAAATTATGTCAGGATTAGAGTTCTTAAGTTTAGTCATTCAAGCGTGATGGCAGTGATGTTGTTAGTTCTTAAGTTTAGGGAAAATTGTTTTTATTTTTTTCATAAATGGATCCACAAAATGAATTCTATAGCTCAATAAATCCCATCAATTTTGGTGTAAATTGTAGTTGTACGGAAATCTTATTTTTGAAGATTTTTTTTTTCATAAAAGTATCTCAAATAAAGGAACCGTTCCAAAACATTTTTCTCGTTTAAGGGCACGTTGCACATTATTTCTTTTCATAAAAGATCCAATGATTCAACAGATAAATTGCAAGCTATTCAATTGGAGATCTATAAACCTAGTGTTCTTTGGAAAGCTAGTGTTGGTTTTGATGATGAATGGCTATATATATAGGGTGGTAGCGTCGGGCACGATCCCGGACCCAGGGTGGATCAAGGCGGCAGGGGAGGTGACAAAGTTGGAGGTTCCAGTGAAGGTGCCATATGACTTCCTGATAAGCTTGTTGAAGGACATCGGGCGGGACTGGGACATTGACTACGAGCTCGAGGTCGGGCTCACCATTGACCTCCCCATCGTCGGCAACCTCACCCTTCCACTGTCTACCAAGGGCGAGATGAAGCTTCCAACCCTCGCTGACGTCTTTTAATGAGAAATATTATTTCTGCCACGTGAAGACATGAAGGTGTTCTTGCCCCGCTGCATCAATGACAGTGTTTAGATCTAAGATTTGCCCAGTTTTAAAAACATAATTCAGTCTCTCTTCTCTGGAGGCTTATGGAACAGCGCATAGCATGTGGCCCCGTCCATGTTTTTTTTAACTTTCGCTACTTTCATCAGATAATGTTTATTATAAAACAGCTTCTGAACAACGACTGTCATGAAATAGTGCTATATTGATTGATACCTGATGCTAGATGATTGAACTTGAAGGAAAACCACCTCCCAAAAGTTATTTTTTGTTCCTTTCCGCGTACCTTGATTTCTTGGAGTATCTTGATCGATGAACATGGAAGATACATTATGTAAAAGGTGGTAAGCCTTGCAAGGACTCCTCCCATCCATAATTTGGATCAGGTTACTCTCTTGGTGAACGATTTCTGATGCCCTCGGTTCCTCGTTGAAGATTTGGCGCGATGGACATAGGTCATCAGTTGTGTGAGAACATGCATCTAGTGAATTGAGCAGCACCGTTTACATCTGTTCATAAAATCTGTTCCAAAGTCTGTGAACTGAATAACACCATGAAATCCTTTGCATAAAACATAAAATTATTCCAGCATACATCGAAAGGCAGATATAGAGGGTAGGTAGGTGTAAGGGGGTGGTGGCTCGAGAAGGAAGAAACATGACGTGTTCAACCAAAACAAGCTCCTCTTGAGTCACATGGATAAGCTGTGGACCAAGTGTTTTCGTTTGCAGTTTTGTCTTGATTCCTTGAGCTTATTTCTGGCAGCACGAGTAATTTAAATTGTAAAGATCACTACTTGCCAAGTTGCACTAATTCAGAGCCATTGCAATCTAGCACTCTAAGACCATATACCATAGAAAAAAAAGGCAGTGATGATAGACGCACTTCTCACAAGACTTGGAAACCAAGAGTGCTCCAATCGGTGCGATCTAAAGCACATCTTGTGCAAACAATGAAATCTATATATGCCATTACAGCTTGATGATAACAATACACAACTCTTGGTAGACCTTTTCCACATTCGAGTCAGAAGTTTGGCTGGTTGCCACAAAAAGCCTCAAGCTCTTTAATTGAAATAAGGTGCATTTATGTCCATTGCCTGTTTAGGAATTCCAAAGAGATGAATCTGGTCTCCTGCATCTTCCAAAAGCAACCATACGTCCACATGAGGTAGCTTGCCTCATCTCTTAACCTTTTCCATCCTGACAAAAACACATATGATAAAACATTAGCTTGAGCTTTACTGCAGTTAATTGTGACCAAAGTATGGTATGAATCTTTAACTAAGTTCCACTTCAGCATGCCAATGACCTTTCTTATCCACTTGAGAAGGATATGAAGATGAAATGGAGATGGAAGATACAAGAATTTGCTGGAATGAAATGATAAATTCAGATTGTGGCATGGATTACAGGCATATAATGACTTAAGAAGAGGATTTTCTTTAATAAATAGACAGGAAAGCAGAAAATAACTATTGGTGTATTGAAAAACTTTTTTTATATTTTAAGATTCATAGTCATCTCAAAGTAGCAGTGAAAGCAGCATTACTAAAGCATTGTAACGGTCAACAATGATATTTCTTTACTAATAGCTAGATACCATCAAAACTCTAGAAGCCAAACGCGAATGCTGGAGCAGATGTGGGCACAATGACAGGGAAGCATCATTCCAAGAAACTGAAGGGGGGACATCTAAAAAACAAAGAAACTTTAATCATTAAAACTAATGCAGTATGAAATCATATCAACAAAAATAAATAAAAACTTTTTATTTGGTACTTTTACATAAATAAATATGTAGTGGAAGTTTATTAGAAGGGCTAAAAAAGAAATATCTACAACTAGACTTAACAGAGATCAAGAAGTCAATATTGACCATTTCATTCCATGCCAAAATCCATTGAAACCAGGTGACTCAGAGAGAGGTAGGGCTGATCGGATTTTGCCATTGAAACCAGGTGACTCAGAGAGTTGGGGCAGATCAGATTGTACCGTAAAGCCCTAAGCATTAGTGAAGCATAAATCACCAGAAATCCAGACAAAGTGCAGACAACAAATCTACCTTAATAGCAAGGGAAAAAAAGACAGTACTATGTGCAAATTTTATCTGAAAAATCTATTTTAAAGAAACAACTCTATATTGATAAATTGTATTGAATATAGATGAATATTGGCAAACATAATAATATGAAAAATCTATGACATAAACCCAAAAATATACATATGGAATGGATTAAAGCAAACATATTGCACATAGAGGGGGCATTTGGTAAACCAAATGGAATCCCCATGATGATCACTCGTGATTCTTATCCCAAGGCAATCTGATATTTGATGATCTATGATCACCGCATTTGATATGCTATGTTTCAATAATTAAAGAGTCCCAAGTATCCATGATTAACCTATTTGGTGTGATTTCAAATTCCGATGGAACATCCCACGGGACTATGGGATGGGTTGCCATCTCGAGTATTGGTATCATCCTGGTGTTTGAATCGGTACAACTTAAGATACCCCCTATCTCAAATGTCGAAGTGAGATGAGATGGAGGCACGTCTCATTATATGAAAAAACCGAAACGGCCTTGTGGCATGAAATTTAAAACCCTAACAAAAACTACCCCTAAAATATTTTGCAACTACTATGATGCTTTGTTGTTATTTCATATTATTTATTATTGTAATATTTAAATTACAATATAATCATATTATTATAATAGTATAATTATAATATTATAATTATTATAATTTTGTGATATTAAATTATTTTCTATTAATAAGAAAATAATACAGGGCATCCTAGATGAGGAGCATTTTGATTCCTAAATCTCAACCCAAGGTCTTGGTGATCTTAGATAGCCATCCTCAAAAATGGGTATAACATCATTCGGTTGGGTGGTAATTCTAGAGAAAAAAGTGATTTAGGATAGGATCATTAGGGTGCAACAAAACACGATGATCCCAATTGAATCACCCCATATTAGACACTCCTTGAAGGTTTGCTTCACAACACTAGCCTTGGAGAGAAGATTCAACAAAGAATCAACCTCTCCAAGCACAGAGTTATTAAGGATCGGACCTAGTTTCTAAGGTATTCGACTTCATATTTCCAAGCACATTCCCTATTTAACGCACCTGCCATGATGAATAATTTCTACTAGAAAAGATCAAATATGATCTCAGGGTAGGGCCATAATACTCCATCTAACATCTTCACTCTAAAGTGGCTAAAAGCCATCAATATCAAAACATTGTGATTCTCACAAACCTACCATATACCTCCCTTTGATATCGCTACATATAGGAGCAACCACAAATTTACAAGAAACTATCAACATCTAATATAACCAGTACAAGACCATTTAGCCCAAGTTTTGCCTTTTTCAATGTTAGAAATATGAATTAGGGTATAAAATTACAAGGTTTTGTGGGTCAGCTATGCCAACCTTGCCATGTCATTCCATGCTGGTTTCAGAATCGGCAGGCATGTGTCAATTAAGCACATATCCAAACAGCTTAATACCACTTCCTATTTTTTTATTTTCCTTTTTCGTTGCATGCACATGCATATGTATGGAACAGCAAGAGTGGGAATGGGAGGAGTCACAGCAGAACAGATGTTAACATAGCACTTGTGGAGCTGATCACCGGTCAACATGCCTTGTGTCAGTGGCAGTTAAATCTTTGCACAATATTGCAAGAGTAAATTCACTATACACCACCTATTATAAAGCACATCGGTTATTCCAAATTTTGACCAAAATTAGGGTATCAAGCTTGGAGATGGCAATGTTAAACACTACGTCATGAAAGTCAGCGCCAAAAGCATCAACAGAAAATATAGAAGAAACAAATTAACTCTTGTATATGCAAATTATTCCATCAGATTAAGAAATTTACACCAAGAAAACAAGCTTCTTTTACCTCACATTCTCATACATCAATATTGTATCCATAGTCAAAAGGATATGTGTGAATTACTCAAACTACTATAACAAGAAATAGTGATTCAAGTTTCGATGGGACAAGAGTTCAGACGGTCATTCCATCTTATCCCAAAGAGATTTTAGAACTAATCTCATCCATCTTGTTCTGCATTATCTTGATCATATTACATTATATTATTAATTTTAAATAGATTTAATTTATTATAAAATATAACTTTTGATATTTAAATATATTTAAAAATTATAAAATACTAAAGCTTCATAAATAACTTTTTTTAAGAAAAAAAGCATTCCAAGCAAATACTAAGATATTTAGCTAGATCGGGAATTAGGAAGGAATATGACAGGACGCAAGGCATCTCATCCAATGAGATTTAACACTTTGTTAAAAAATTCACATGCTATCAACAATTTTTGGCATGTTAATATATCAAGTTACTATCTTATGTCAAAAGACCTGTCATCATCAAATTTTCCTACATGGATGCATGCCATTTTAAAATCTAAATATGAAGGAATTCTAGATAGCTAGCATGTAAGAACATGAGCAACAATAGAATGTATCACACAGACAAATTACAGCACATTTTAGATATTCTGGAGATAGGTGATGGGTGAGAAACTGACATTAAATAAAAAGGAAAATATTTGTGGTAATAATAAGAAGAATGAAGCCCTTAGAGAATTGTTTTTATGTATGACTTTGGCATGATCTGTTAGTGGAAACCTACCATTCTCAGTGTAGCTCTCAGGAGGTTGTCAAAAATGAAACTAACATCATTCTTTTCTGAAAATAAAGTTTCATCTTGCATAAAGCAACCGATAACATAGTTGGACTAGTTCAGTAAATGAGCCAGACCCATCTCATGAGACGTCTGACACCACAGAATACAAAGATATAAAGCTTAAAACAGCTTTCAGGTCACTGGAACTACAAAACCATCTTCAGATGCACTAACAATGCAATGATTTACTTACCTTACTAGGAGCAGTCCCTGATTTCAATATATTGTTTCCAAATCCAGGTCTTCCTTTCTTATCTAATGGTTTTAATATCTGGAAAGAGCAAGTCAAAGTTTCATCTACATTCATCATGGCACCAGCATTGTCAAACTCTCCACAATAGTTTGGTGCAGAAAATATAGTCACCAGCTGGCGTTCTGCAAAAACTCATAACCATCTTCCACAACCTGTTCAGAACTAAATTATCAAGCCAGATGCTCTAAAATATGCATATAAATTAGCTCCAGCATGAAAAGGGGCCAACTTGGGACGAACACATTTCATGAGAGGTATCAAATCAAATCAACCACCAATTTTAATTTTTTGATATAGTAAAGGATATGCAGCAGAATATGAATCCAGCATTCAATAAATACATGCTTGATAAATCACATAATTATTTATTAAATTACGTATTTTAAAGGATCTTATAAATCAATACTCCACCCCAAGATAAAGGATAAAAAAATGAATAATTTACTGAAATCAATATTATTGCAATGAACACATTATGACTGGGGTATATGCCTGTGCAATGCATGGACACTGTTGTAATTTAAATTTTAAAAATAAAAATATGTTTTTTAAAAAAAATAATATCTAAAATTTATTAATAATAATATTTAAGTTACTCCATGTAACAACCATTTAAATAATTGCAAACAAAAGTATAGTAAACACATCAAGGAAAAAAAGAACAGAAGCAAAACCACTGTACTGATTCCAGGCCTCACTACAATTTAAAAGAGGAAAATAATTTCAACTTGGGTGATCAAATCTAGCCCACTAAGTGAACTATACAAAACTATCATAAAGATTCCCCAACATGATGCACACCCACAAGCACATTCCTATCTTAAAATATATAAAAATAAAGCAAAAAATGCAAAACAAAACTTTTCATGGCGCCTTAGATGTTTTTCCTATTATACTTTAGACAATAGTGAAAATGGAGCATGAAACTGTTAAGACTTGCACAAAAAAGAAACTAAATTTATTTCAAAACCCATTTGCGGCGTACCAAAACCACATTAAGAAAAGGAACAACAACAAATCCATCATCAAATTCTTGAAGACCCTAACAACTCAGCATGGTATAAAATCAGTTACAAACCAAGAAATAAAATTACATAGCGATACAAAAAAAAAAGGAAAAGAAATCAACACAAATCAATCGTCTAGATCCAAAGAAATTGGAGAAATCCAACCAGAATAATAGCCTAGAAGACTCGAATTAACAGCACACGTTAAAACTACTGAAAAAAGGAATGATATGACTGCCCGTCTACCAAAAAAAAAAGGAACGATAGAAATGAAGAGATCAAATGTTGAAGGGTGAAGAAGAGAGGAATAGAGTTTCCTAGCTCCTTCATTCATTAGCCTGTTGGAGCTGCTGGTTCTATCGACACCGTGGCAACCAATCACCGCACCCTCTTCTGCCATCTCTTGGATACCATAGAAAAACTTTTCAGCCTCTTTTCACTGCTTTACATCTTTCACGAGGCACAAAAGTGGACATGCCATTTTTGGCTTTTCTATACTCATATAAGGAAAATGATTCAGTGGACTTTTATGGAAAACGATTTGAATACCTAAGTAGAAAAAAATTAAATATAGCCTGGCAAGTGGCAATGAAATATATCTAAGGAAGATGATTTGGTGGACTTTTACGGAAAATGGTTCGAGTATCTAAGCAGAAAAAAAGTATTTAATACAGCTTGACGACGAAAGAGTAAAACTTATCTACTCTTTTTCAGCAATTTCCTTCTGTGAATCTTCGCTTTAGATAGAGTCTAGAGGAGAACGATTTGAATACCTCAGAAGAAAAGGAACATTTTTAAATGTACTGAATGATGTTTGACACGCGTCAAGAGAAGGGTAAACCTTTTTAGCTTTACTATATAAATTAGATTGGTCTAAATGTTTATTAGATCAACTAAAGAATCTATATCAGTTGATCAGAGTAGAATTACATTTACCTGGTGAGCTCGACAGATGAGGTCCAAGTCATGCTTTTGAAGGAACTCAAATACTCTGTCAGGCCCAAAAATATAGGAGACACCTCTATCATTTTCACCCCAACCTTCAAAATCTTTGTCAGGGTCAGCCCATAATAGATCACAAAGGAGGCCTTCCTCTGGTACATCCACTGGCCGAGCAATAGTTCGGATCTGATCCAAGTTTTTCAAATCAGGCGACAGTCCCCCATGCATGCAAAATATCTTCTCATCAATAAGTGCAGCCACTGGAAGGCAGTTGAAACAATTAGTAAAAACCTTCCATAGCCGAACATTAAACCTTCTCTTGCACTCATCATAAAACCCATAGATACGATTAATGGAAGCACACTCATGGTTGCCCCTCAGAAGAAAGAAGTTTTCCTTGTACTTTATCTTAAATGCTAGGAGAAGACATATGGTTTCTATGCTCTGTTTGCCCCGATCAACATAATCCCCAAGAAACAAATAGTTTGCCTCTGGTGGAAACCCACCATATTCAAACAACCGGAGAAGATCAGAATATTGACCATGAATATCTCCTGCCAATGAGAGGAAAATACTTTAGTGGTGAATATAGTCAGAAGACAAGCAATACATAAAAAGCTTATACCTGTACATGTACACATAACTATGTGCACTCAGATGCATGTATATGTGAGTGTGGCTAATATTACCCTGCTGAAGTGCTTAGAGTATTTATATCTTCATGACTCAAGCAGAAAGCCCGAAGATGTTTCAATATCATTGAGGCCCCATTCTCTCTTGTTTTCTGATATATACTATTATTTAGACAACATAGTGAAGCAAGGATAACTGAGCGAAATCAAACAGAAAAAACATTATTCAGAACAAATAACCAGACATTATCAGTTGCCCGGTGATATCTTTTTGAAAAGTAGAGTTGGCTGATTATAAATTTACCATCACAGCAGAGAAAGATGTTACCCTTGAATTCTTATTTAAACCTCATATTTCGCCAAAACATCATCCTTGGAGCATCACATAACAGGGTGGACTTGGTAATTCCTTCTTTTCAAGCATATGGTTACAAAAGCAAGAACTTCAACATATTAATCTCATATAAAATGATAGAAAACCGTATAAAAAACTGTGTTATTGATCTTTCAGCATCTCAAGGTCATTTGTAGCCCTTGCAACAAAGGTGCTTTGCTTCTAACTTTTTGACTCCATATAAGTTATCCTTCATAAATTTCTACGTAGTTTCAAGATTTGAGACTTTTGTTGCCCCTACAGTAGCATCTCTAATTAAGTCAAAGTTAGAATTAGAAATATTATTTCTTCGGCATGGAATTTGTGACTTTGATAAAGTTATTTCCTGCTTGTTTCACCGAACATATAAGACATTCGATCTTGGCTTTCATTTGAGAGCAACCAGATCGATATGATCTCCATACGTGTTTCATGATAGCATACTTCCAAACTTAGATATGGAAGCAACATAATTTAGTATAGAAATTGATGTGGCTGATCCAACATCGTCAAAGTAAACGGTAAACAAACGGTGAATTGACGGAACCCAACCTCGGTCTCGTGGGATGACCTCGGCCCTCGAGTCCCCCTCGGCCTCCGAGGTCCCCCTCGGCCCTGGCCTCGAGCGTCGGCCTCGGCCTCGGCCTCGAGCGTCGGCCTCGGCCTCGATCGTCGGCCTCGGCCCCGAGCTCGAGCCTCGGCCTCGGCCCCGGCATCGGCCTCGGCCTCGGGCCTCCGTCCTGGTCCGACTCGAGACCGGCAACCTACGCCTCGAGCCGCCTGACACACCCACGTGGCCCACCAACCACCTGCAGCGGTCACGTGGTCCACCACTGCTTGCAACAGCACGTGGTCATACCCCGTAACGGCGCATGCCATACGCAACCATATCCGCCTGCCACCCGCAGCCGCACTCGGCAGGTGGCAGGCAAGGAGGGACACCTCTAACAGGCGGTTGCGACCCGTCACTGTCAGCCTTGCTTTTCGTCCGTTAGTGGACAAAGGCACCTTGAAGACAACATTCTGAAAACGGGAAAAGAAAGATGTCGGACAGGTATAAAGGCCCACACATACAATGAGGGAAGGATCCTGAACTCTAGTTTTCTAGCCCTTTTCTGCTAGTTAACTCTTATCTGTTCATGAGTCGCTGACTTAAGCGTCGAAGGGTCCCCACCGAAGCATTCGGTCTCGGGGACTTTTCTTGCAAGAGCCCGCCGAGGAAGATCTCCGTTTCCCCGGCGTTCAAGGAAGGTGACTTGGCGTCAACAGATTGGCGCGCCAAGTAGGGGGTAGATTAAAAGAGAAAAGCTTCAAACCTGTCAGCGACAACTTCTCTTTCTTTGAGCTCCCAAATAATGGTGACGACTCGTGCGCAAGAAGTCTCCACCAGTCACGCCGGGGGGCAGCGTCAAGGTGCTGACCCGCTAGCGGTCGGTCCATCAGCTCCCCTGGCCGACGTCCCTGCACTACCACCGCAGCAGCTTCAAGAAGACTGCCTCGCCGCCCTCACCATGCAGGTCCAATCCCTGGTGGCGGCGGTTCAAGTCCTGCAGCAGCAACCGGTGGCCGTGCAGCAGCCAGGACCACTCTCGTCAGTTCCGGGAGTGGTCCAACCCAGCCAGCACTCTTCTTGGGAAGGTTTCCCGTCCGAGAGGCTCGCCACCGTCGCACTTCGCCTAGGCCTTACCATCGGAAAGCCTCCAAGAGGCCCCGGTCGCCCTCTCGACACGCCAGTGCTCCCAAGCGGCGGCACGGAAGGAGGTAGAGCATCCCCTCAGCATCGCCGCCATTCTTCCCCCTCCTCAGAATCCTCGAGGAGGGGTCCTTCGACGGCCGAATAGCCCGTCGGGTTAAGCGCCGGCTCGACGAATACAATCAGCGGCTGGAGGAGCTTAGCCGCCGGATCACCAACCCACCAGAGGCGGACTATGACAGCCGGCCACCGCTGTCCCGTTGCATCATGGAGGAACCGATATCAACCCGTTTCCGCCTTCCTCAGCTGGACTCGTACGACGGGACCACCGATCCCCTGGACCATTTGGAGAGTTACAAGGTCCTCATGCAGGTCCAGGAGGCAACCGACTCATTCCTCTGCATCGCCTTCCCCGCCACCTTGAAGAAGGCTGCTCGAGCTGGTACTCCCGCCTGCCGTCGCGGAGTATCAACTCCTTCCACAGCTGGAGAGGGGGCCTTCCTGACCCATTTTGACGCTTGCCGGAAGATTCCAAGAGTGGCGGACAATCTTTTCTCTGTCCAGCAGAAGGGTGGCGAGTCCCTGCGGGACTACGTCGCTCAATTCAAAGAGGCAGCCCTAGAGGTCTACAACCTCGAGGACTCTGTGGCCACTTTGGCCTTGAAGCGGGGACTCCGTCCCTTCCTCTTTGCATATTCCTTTGACAAGAAGCCGTCCGGCTCCTACGCCGAGCTCCTGAGCCGGAACCAAAAATATATCCGCGCCAACGAGGCTAACTCCTCCAGACGCAAGGCTAACGAAGCACCACTAAGAAGCCGGCCCATCCAGAGCATGTTGAAGTTCATCCCAGGAGGCCCGAGCCTCCTCGCCGACCAGACAACCATCCTCGGGCTCCCGCACCGAGGGACGACCCATTCACCACCCTGCTTGCTCCCATCTCTCATATCTTGCTGGAGATCGAGGGTGAGTCGTACCTACCACGCCCTCCTCCGCTGAACCCGAAGACCCTCCGCAGCAAGAACCTGTACTGCCGCTACCATCGGGACCACGACCACAACACCGACAACTGTCATTAGCTGAAGAAGGCGATAGAGGACCTTATCCAGCGGGGCCACCTGTGGAAGTTCGTTCAGAGGAACAAACCGAGTGCCCCTGGTCTGTCAGCACCTTCGCCGCCGATGATCGACAATGCTCGACCAAGAAGACGGTGGCTATGATTTCCTGAGGGTAGGCGGCCCGCCCAAGAGGCCGAGAGGGGAGGAAGAGTTAGATTCTGTAATCCCTTTTTCTAAAAGGGATCTAGAGGGGATGGTCAACAAAAATGATGACAACGTCGTCGTGTCCATGACGATCGCTAAGCATCCTGTAAAAAGAATTCTGGTTGACAGTGGAAGCTCGGTGGACGTGTTGACTTATGATGCCTTTGTTCGTATGGACCTATCTCCCGAGTCACTTCGGCCCGTTGCCACACTCCTGATGGGTTTTACTGGGGACTCTGTGAAGGTCGAGGGAGAGATCACTCCCTGTCACAGCCGGCATGCCCCCACATCAAAGCACAGTCTTCATGAGCTTCCTGGTGGTCTGGGTGCCCCTCGCCTATAACGTCATACTTGGAAGGCCCGGACTTAACCTTCTGGACGCTGTTATCTCCACCAAAAGGCTCCTCGTGAGGTTTTCATTAGCGAAGGGGTCGGCGAGATGCGGGGGGAGCAAAATCCTCCATCACTTTGCTACCACATGGCTCCCTGTCCACAAGGGGCGGTATTTGCACCTGCACCAGAAGTGTTGGATCCCCGAGACTCAGAAAGAAAAGGGGAGCCGGTCGAGCACCTGCTAGCCTTCCCCTTGGGGAGGACCCGACGCAAACCATCCAGATTGAGCCTTGCTTCCGGAGGAAGCCCGCAACCATCTTCTTACTTTCCTATGTGGCAACGCTAACATCTTCGCCTGGTCGGCATCCGACATACCGGGCATCCCAGAGGAGATGATTACCCACCAACTCAACATCAAGCCGGAGTGTCGACTCGTTCGGCAGAAGAAAAGGAGCTTCGCCCCAGACCGACAGAAGGCCATAGATGAGGTGCGTAAGTTGGTGGCGGCCAGCCACATTCGCGAAGTGCACTATCCCGATTGGCTGGCTAATGTCGTGATGGTTCGCAAGGCCAGTGGGAGCTGGAGGATATGCATGGACTTCATCGATCTCAATAAAACGTGCCCCAAGGACAGCTTCCCGCTGCCTCGGATCGACCAGTTGATGGACGCTACATCCGGCCACGAGACCCTCAGCTTTATGGACGCATTCTCGGGGTATAACCAGATTAAAATGGACCCGGCCGATGAGGAGGCGGCCTTCTTTGTAACCGAGAAGGGGATATACTGCTACAAGGTGATGTCATTTGGGTTGAAGAATGCGGGGGGCTACCTACCAGAGGTTGATGAATAAGGTCTTTGAGGACCAGATCGGGCGTAATATGGAGGTGTACGTGGACAACATGCTGACCAAGAGCGCCCGAGTTTGCCCACCATGTTGCCGACCTAGCGAAGACTTTCAGCAATCTCTGCCGGTATCAGATGAGGCTGAACCCCCGTAAGTGTGCCTTCGGGGTTATAGCAGGCAAGTTTTTAGGCTTCATGGTGACTCAGCGGGAATCGAAGCTAACCCCGATAAGATCCGAGCCATTTTGGATATGAGGCTCCCAGCTAACAAAAAGGAGGTGCAGCACCTGACCGAGAGAGTAGCAGCTTTGAGCCGTTTCTTGTTCAAGTCGGCAGAAAGGTGTCTGCCTTTCTTCAAGGCATTGCGCAAGGTCAACAGCTTCGAGTGAACGAGGGAATGCCATGAGGCCTTCGAGGAGCTGAAGAAATTTTTATCCACTCCTCCACTGTTGTCCAAGCCAAGAAGCCAGAAGGAGCTCTTTCTATATCTCGCAGCCTCCCCCGAGGCCGTCAATTCCGTGCTCATCCGCATAGATGCCGACAGAGCGCAGAAGCCAGTTTACTACACCAGCAAGGTACTCCATGACGTCGAGACTAGGTACCCCCGGACTGAGAAAATTATCTTCGCCCTGATCGTCTTCGCTCAGCGCTTTCGACCATACTTCAAAGCTCATCCGATCGTGGTGCTCACGGACCAACCCCTTCGAACCATCTTGTCCCGTTCTGACACTTCCGGTCGGCTGGCCAAGTGGGCCATTAAGTTGGGAGAGTTCGACTTGTCCATTCGACCGAGGTCTGCAATGAAGTCCCAAGTGTTGGCCGATTTCTTGATCGAATGCACCTGGGCCGAGGAGCATCCGAACGAGTCATGCCCGGAGGCATGCGTGGAGCCCCCCACGGCTGAAGCAGAAGAGGAAGACTGGATCCTTCATATTGACGAAGCATCGAATTCCCAGGGGAGTGGGGCTGGACTCATTCTTGCGAGCCCCGAAGGGAGGTGGTGGAGTATGCCCTCCGATTCCTTTTCCCAGCCACCAATAACCAAGCAGAATATAAAGCCTTGCTGGTGGGATGAAGCTAGCCAAGGAGCTTGGTGCAAGGCGTCTGAGGGCCTTCACGGACTCTCAGCTTGTCTCTGGATAGGTCGCTGGGGAGTACGAGGCCAGAGACCCGACTATGTTCCGGTACCTGAGCAAGGTGCAATCTCAGGCCTCTCAGTTTCTCTACTTCCGTGTCAGCTACATTCCCCGAATGGAGAATGCCAGGGCTGATGCGCTGTCTCGCTTGGCCACTTCGGCTGACGGGACCTTGGGAAGAACGTACATAGAGCACCTGCAAATCCCGAGCATTGAAGCAGCGAAGGAGGCTCTGCCGATCGAGCAGGAACCCTCGTAGATGGACGCTTATGTCGATACCTGACCGATGGCGCCCTCCCTGAAGACCCAGCCGAGGCAAGACTACTCAAGCGTCGGGCCCCAAAGTTTTTGTTAATGGATGGAAAGCTCTATCGAAGGTCATTCTCGTACCCAATCCTCAAGTGCATCGGCCCTACGGAAGCAGATTATATCATGCGAGAAATCCATAAGGGCATCTGTGGGAGTCATCTGAGGGGTAGAGCCCTGGCGTACAAGGCCCTACGGCAAGGGTACTACTGGCTGACCATGAGGACGCGGCCAAGCTCATCAAGAGGTGTGCCAGTTGCCAGCCATGCCAACATCCAACGGCAGCCGACGTCCCAGCTGACCCCCTTATCGGCACCATGGCCCTTCGCCCAGTGGGGTATGGACATATTGGGGCCGTTCCCTCCAGCCTCTAGTCAGCGCAAGTTCCTATTGGTGGCCGTCGACCACTTCACCAAATGGATCGAAGCCAAGGCACTCACCAAGATCACTAAAAGCAAGGTGAGGTCCTTCTTTTGGAAGTCCATAATATGTTGGTTCGGGCTGCCACATACCCTAGTCACCGAAAACGGCTGGCAGTTCGACAACGCACCCTTCCGAGGATTTTGCATCGAGCTGGGTGTTCGTCAGCGGTTCACTTTGGTAGGGCATCCTCAGACCAACGGAGTGGCCGAGGTGACCAACCGCATCATTCTCCAAGGACTTAGAGCCCGGCTGGATGACTGCAAAGGATGATGGATGGAGAAGCTCCCAAATGTGATGTGGGCCTATCACACCATGCCGCGAGCCCCCACCGGAGAGACTCCCTTCAGCTTCGTCTTCGAGTTTGAGGCCTTTATTCCTGTGGAGATCGGCTCCCAGAGCCCCAAGGTGGAGGCATACAGCGAGAAAGACAACCCGAACCAGTTGCGGGCCAACCTGGACCTGGTGGAGGAGATGCGGGACCGAGCGCGACTCCGGATGGCAGCTTACCGACAGCGAGCGGCCAGGTATTACAACGCTCGCATCCGCCCAAGACCTTTTTGCTGGGGGACCTAGTCCTTCGGCGAGCTAAAGTTTCAAAACCAACAGAAAGAGGCAAGTTAGCGCCAAACTGGGAAGGACCCTATCGAGTCACTGAGGCACTCCACCACGAAGCGTACAAAATTGAAGGGCTGGATGGAAAGCCACTCCCGCGTACGTGGAATGCCGACAACCTCCGTTGGTATTATCAGTAGTGTACCCACTCTTTATATTAAATTTCACGCTTGCGTTTTTCTGGGCTCTCGCCCCGTATTTGATATTAATGAATGAGTTCCAGTAACCTAGTTTTTCAGCAAAAAGCCCGAGGCCAGCTCGGCACAGAAAGCCCAATGTACCATCGGCACCGAAGACCGGTGTACCATCGGCTCCCAAAAGTCCGAGGCCAGCTCGGCACAGAAAGTCCAATGTACCATTGGCACTGAAGACCGATGTACCATCGGCATCGAAGACCGGTATACCACCGACTCACAAAAGCTCGAGGCCAGCTCAGCACTGAAAGGCCGATGTACCATCGGCACCAAAGACCGGTGTACCATTGACTCCCAAAAGCTCGAGGCCAGCTCGGTACAGAAAGCCTAATGTACCATTGGCACTGAAGACCGATATACCATCGGCACCAAAACGATGTACACCGGCTCCCAAAGCCCGAGGCCAGCTCGGCACAAAAAGCTTAATGTACTATTGGCATTGAAGACCGATGTACCATCGACACCGAAGACCAGTGTACCACCGGCTCCCCAAAAGCCCGAGGCCAGCTCGGCACAGAAAGTCTAATGTACCATTGGCACTGAAGATCGATGTACCATCGACATCGAAGACCGATGTACCATCGGCTCCCAAAAGCCCAAAGCCAGCTCGGCATTGAAAGACCAATGTACTATCGGCACCGAAGACCGATGTACCATCGGCTCCCCAAAAGCTCGAGATCAGCTCAGCACTGAAAGTCCAATGTACCATTGGCACTGAAGACTGATGTACCATCGGCATCGAAGACTAGTGTACCACCGGCTCCCAAAAGCCCGAGGCTAGCTCGGCACTGAAAGACCGATGTACCATCGACACCGAAGACCGGTGTACCACCGGCTCCCAAGGCCTGAGGCCAGCTCGGCACAGAAAGTCCAATGTACCATTGGCACTGAAAACTGATGTACCATCGGCATCGAAGACCGATGTACCACCGGCTCCCAAAAGCCCGAGGCCAGCTCGGCACTGAAAGATCGATGTACCATCGACACCGAAGACCGATGTACCATTGGCTCCCAAAAGCCCGAGGCCAGCTCGACATAGAAAGCCCAATGTACCATTGGCACTGAAGACCGATGTACCATTGGCACCGAAGACCGATGTACCACCGACTCCCAAAAGTCTGAGGCCAGCTCGGCACAGAAAGCCTAATATACCATTATCACTGAAGACCGATGTACCATCGGCACCGAAGACCAGTGTACCACTGGCTCCCAAAAGCCCGAGGCCAGCTCGGCATAGAAAGCCCAATGTATAATTGGCACCGAAGACCGATGTACCATCGGCTCCCCAAAAGCCCGAGGCCAGCTCAGCACAGAAAATCCAATGTACCATTGGCATTGAAGCCCAATGTACCATTGGCACCGAAGACCGGTGTACCACTGGCTCCCCAGAAGCCCGAGTCTTCCTCGGCGTCCCAAGGCGATGTTCCATCGGTCTCCAGAAGTCCAAGTCTTCCTGGGCGTCCCAAGGCCAATGTTCCATCGGTCCCCAGAAGCCCGAGTCTTCCTCGGCGTCCCAAGCCGATGTTCCATCGGTCCCCAGAAGCCCGAGTCTTCCTTAGCTCTCCCAAGGGTCCGGCCCTACATAGCTAAGTCGAAGTCGCTCGTGGATGGGTAAAAGCTGCCCTCAGTGCCGACAAAGCCCCTAGCGGTCCCACGTCAGCAATCCAAGGACTCAAATGCAGCACGTTGGAGTTGGCCAAAAAACAATTTCATTAATGATAAAATGTTTACGAAATGCCGACTGGGTCGGACTTGGTACAAAAACAAAAAGGAAAAACACTACAAAATCAAAGGTCGGCCGCAGGCTCATCATCGGAGGGGGCCCCCTCGGACCCTTGGTCCGGCTCTATATCCATGGCCCGAGGGAGGTCCAGAACTCAGGCCACCTTCTTGGCATCATGGAACCCTTGAAGATAGGTGTCCGCGTTAGCTTCGGCCAGCTCGTCAGCAAAGCAGTCGGATTCCTTAAACTCTTCCACCGCCGCTACAGCCGGGCCTCGGCGACAGCCTCTGCTTCTTGGGCTCGCGCCTCTTTCTCCTCTGCCAGGGAGGCAGCCCTCATCTCGCCTCTTCAGTACGCGTAACCCTTGCCTCGACCGCCTGGATGGCCGAGTTTAACTCAAGGATGTGGAGGTCCCGGGCCTCAATTGCGCTCTCGGCCTCCCCCAACTGGTTCAGCGCTGCCCGAAGCCGGTTGGCTTCGGTCTTCGCTCTTCGCTCGAGTGGCAGCCTCTCTCGTCTCGGCAGCATGATCGGTTCTTGCCGCCTCCAAAGCCCTTTCTGCCGCCTCGAGGGCTCTCTCTGCCGCCTCGGCCCGGGCCTGGGCCTCCTCGGCATCTCGATGGGTCTGGCGGATGGCGGCTTCCCATTCATCAAGCACCTCCCTGGTGGCTCCTAGGGAGTGTCATCTGCATCCGAAAGGCTAGTCATGCAAACCATGGGATATTTGAAGCTAAGGGTAAAAAACCGCTTACCCGGACGAGAGCTGAGAAGGCCTCCCTGAAGAACCCGGTCGCCCCTAGATGCCTGAGCTCCTCCTGGAACTCAGGCATAATGACTTGGGACATGAGCCGCTCCGTTCGGCGCCCATCATTCATCAAGGAAAATCCGCGGGGGATCAGTCCGACCCTGCTCCCCTCAGTGGCTTCGGCACACTCGGGCTCGGCGTGCGGGGGCTGCCCACCGGCGTTCCCTCAGGAGGCGGGCTCACTGCCGCTGGCGGCTCTGTGCTTGGGCTCTGCTCTACCTCCGCCGGAGCTGGCTCAGCGGACACTTGGGGCTCCTCTGTCGCCCCCTCAACCCTTGCCTCCTCCGGAGGGGTGTCGGATATCAAGTCCACTGCCGGGACAGTCGAAGGCTCTTGGCGCTCGATAGGCGGGGAGACCCGCACCGTCGGACGCTTGGGCATCGGGGCCCGCTACCCCTCGCTTGGCCCTGCTTCGGCCCTCATCCTCTTGATGGCGGCCTTCCTGGGTTTGGGGGCTGGGACCTTCATCATTGCGCAATGTCGGTCGGAGTTAGCAAAAAAAAAAAAAAAAAGAAAGAGAGAGAAAGAAGGAAATTTGACTAAGTACGGGGACATCTGCTACTCACCGCTTCGGGTGGTAAGGCCCGCCAGCCGAAGATTGTCCTCCGATAGGAGCAAGTTATACCTGGGGATGTCGGCGGTCAACAGCTGCCCCAGTGCTTCTGTCTCCCGGGAGTATGGTGGAGTTCATATTAGGCCGAAGGTCAAGGTCCCTCCACCCGGGCTTAACTTGGTCAAGGTCCGCAAAGAAGAACCGGGACTTCCATCCCTTGATAGAAGAGGGAAGGAGCAACTTAAGGACATGACCGGGTCGGGGCTGGAATAGCCACCAACCCGCCTGTTGTCTAAGGGTATAGAAGCTGCGGAAGAGGGAGAGTCAAGGGGTAACCTGGAGATGATGACAGAGGACAATGAAAGCACAAATGGTCCGAAGAGAGTTCGGGACCAACTGAGTCGGGGTCAGGGAGTAATAGTCCAAAAGATTGATGAAGAATGAAAGGGCAGGCGGAGACCTAACCTAAAAGATATTTCGTAGATGGCCACTCTGCCGGGCCGGGAAGAGACCACCCTGTCGTCGGGGGTCGGTAGGAAAAGCCCGACATCTCGAAGATCTGGTAACGGGCCCTGATATTCGCCAGGTCCTAACCCGTTACCGTGGAGGCGGTCCCCATCGGGAATTCTGCCCTCACCTCGAGGAGGTACCGGCCGCCGCCTGGCGCCTCCTCGCTGGGGCCCTGCTGGCCGCCGCCGAGCATCTCCCGTGGGAGCCCTGTCGACGACCTGCCGCCGGGCAAGAGGAAGGCGGTCCTCCGGATCGGACGAAGGGGTGGGAGATGCAGAGGCGCGGAGCCTCGAGGGAGAAATGTGATAGCCGGGAGAAGGGGAAAGGACCAAGAAAGAGAGGAGGCCATGGCAAGGATTTGAGAAAGAAAATGAAGTCTGGAAGGGATAGAAGGTTAACCTGTGGAAGAAAATGGCGGAGGTTGATTCTCGGGTTGCAGGAAAAGTCGAAGGCCAGAGGAAGACGAAGACAACTGAAGCAAAGTGACAGAAGCCAATCCTTCGCCCAGCTTAAAACAGTTTCAAATCGCCCCGCCTCACCTGCCTAGCCACGCTGACTCCCGCTATAGGCTAGGTTGCCTCGGCAGGCGCCCGGCGCATAAGACGATCTGCCTTCGGCCAATAACGGGACGCTGCTGACGTCATCGTCATGATGGCAATGATGGCGGCCGCTTTTCATGGATTTCTAGGGGACAACCCGCCTCGGGGACATCCCTGCAGATCGGACGGACAGCAGTGACTGCCCCTTCACATCCCTCAGGTCGCCCGCGCTAAGCTATCGCGATGCCCAAAGACACATGTCCAGGGACGGTTGGCAGCGAATGGGGATCAGCCACTTGAGAGGTGACACCCCTTTCACTTCGCCAGGGTGGGCCCATTTCGTCTCAGGGGCGAGAGGGCATCTGATGTGGCTGATCCAACATCGTCAAAGTAAACGGTAAGCAAACGGTGAACTGACGGAGCACAACCTCGGTCTCGTGGGATGGCCTCGGCCCGCGAGGGCCCTCTCGACCTCCGAGGGCCCCTTCGGCCCTGGCCTCGAGCGTCGGCCTCAGCCTCAACCGTCAGCCTCGGCCTCAAGCCTTGGCCTTGGCCTCGAGCTTCAGCCTCGACCTCGGGCGTCAGCCTTGGCCTTGGCCTCGAGCTTCAGCCTCGACCTCGGGCGTCAGCCTTGGCCTCAGCTTCGGGCTTCCATCCTGGTCCGACCCGAGACGGGCAACCTGCCATCTCGAGCCGTCTGACACACCCACGTGGCCCACCAACCGCCTGCAGCGGTCACGTGGTCCACTACTCGCTTGCAACAGCACGTGGCCATATCCCGTAACGATGCACGCCAGACGCAACCATATCCGCCTGCCACCCGCAGTGCCGCACTCGGCAGGTGGCAGGCAAGGAAGGACACCTCTGACAGGCGGTTGCGATCTGTCACTGTCAGCCTTGCTTTTCGTCCATTAGTGATAAAGGCACCTCAAAGTCAGTAACCTTCTGGAAACGAAAAAGAGAGATCGTCAAATAGGTATAAAGGCCCACACATAACGAGGGAAGGATCCTGAACTCTAGTTTTCTAGTCCTTTTCTGCTAGTTAACTCTTATCTGTTTCTGAGTCGCTGACTTGAGCGTCGGAGGGTTCCCACCGAAGCATCTGGTCTCTGAAAACTTTTCTTGCACGAGCCCACAGAGGAAGATCTCTGTTTTTCAGGCGTTTAAGGAAGATAACTTGACGTCAACGAAATGTTGAAGGTCTGAAATCCCTGATGCACACGATGAGTGTTGCTAAGAGACTTGAAATAGGCATAGCTACCAGACTTAGAGATATTGGCCATTGTTAACCCCTAGCCCCTTCATGAACTAGACTGGATATAGTTGCCTGTCAATATCATAAAATGAAGCAGTCAAAAGCTGAATTTAAATATCCTGAAAAGAATTCCAATGAGGCTGGCAAACCAAGAGAATGTTTGGTGACATTCTGCCAGCAAAGATAACTCTCCAAGAATGAAAAGCAATTTTAATTCTCCTCCACCTAGAATAAATATTTAAACACATATTGGGGAATACCTAAAGTTTCTTTTTTTCAAATACCCCAATACACTGACAGTGGGATCACTAATCAAGAAACCTTACGCCTATTCTGCTTCAGAACACGGACCCAAGAAGAAAACAAAGTAGTTGGTATGTCGCTACTTTACCTACTGTTTGATGGAAGGAACATAACGACAACAGAAATTAATATAAAAGAAGATTTTATTCCCAGCAATTTAACTTCAGCAGATATTTGATCATATAATTCTGAACAGAGCACAGTAAAGGAAGCAGATACATGTAGCCGACCTATGTAGTTGGAAAAAGGCTTAGATGAGTTAAGTTGAGATATTTGATCATACAAAGGTTGGTGGACTAAGCCCTTAAAGAGAACACTACGAGTACCGGCCACATCACAAGCACAGCAATGGAGACAAAAGGTAAAGTAAAATTTGGCTATGCGAACTAGAAGGGTGTAATTCATCTTTTTATATCAAAACCCCCAAATTCTCACCAAAACATATATATCCACCGCAAACCCCAGACTAAAGGAACACCTGGCTATAGAGGCATGGACTGATGTAAAATAAATAGCAACATTAAAGAAGTAAAAAGGGCAAAAAGATGATCTTTTACAGAATCGAAATCGGAATTCGAAACAAGATTTCAACTTGATTACCGCAAATCTTGATCGGCGCCTCGAGCTCCAAAAGAATGGGCTGGCTGAGGAAGATCTCTTTGGAGACGACGCAAAGCTGCCGAATCTCCGCCTCCATCAGCTGCCCCGTTTTCGACTTTCCCCTCCCATGCTTCGCCGCAAGAAGCCGCGCTATGATATCATCCAGCAAGCCCTCCTCCATCAGGGGAATCCCCACCCCTCCTCCTCCTTTCTCTCTCTCCCACCCCCCCTTCTCCTCTTCCCAAAACCCTAAAATCCCAAGTTCCGCAGAGGCTCTTCGATCGATCGAAGGGGAGCCGGGGAAAGCAGAAGGATTTCGCTGCCGGCCAAGAAAGGCAGGAGAAAATGAGAGGGGGCAATCGGGAATATAAATCTTTCCGCCTGTGCGCTTGCGGGCATTAATGCTGGGTTTGCCTTCTGGAGCAAGGGGAGAGGGGGGATAATACGATCCGACCGCTAACGTCGATGGATAGCTCATTGGATTTTGAGTTAAGATGATGTGTAGGTGGGCCTCCGCTCCTTGGCGTCCGAGTGGGAAAGGCGTGGGGCGGTGGTCAAAAACTCGAGGGGAGACGGGAGAAGACGAGCGAGCGGAAGGCTGGAAGGCTAGGAGGGGAACGAAGACGGCTTGGTACTTTTAATCCTCTGCTTCCCGCCTCTAGAATGCGATGCGGTGGGACTCGACTCGTATTAAGCCATTGGAAATTGCCCCATAAGAACAATTCCTCTTCCACCCTAATTATTATTGAACCGTGCTTTAAGATTAGAGCTAAGGGTGCTTCTTTGCTGGATCTCCGGCGAACTTCAGCATTCTCTTCGATCGTACCTCTCCAAATTATGGCTGATGCTGCTCCCCCCTCTCCTATGGCTTCGGATGGAGCTAAGGAGGGATGAAGGCCATGGAGGAGGGCAGCGAAAACTAGCTTGGAATGGGTATCTCCTTTTCCTTCGCCGGCTGTGATAGCGAAGTTGGAAAACTGTTTTTCTGAGATTGTTCAAATTTCATCAGCGGCCTTGGATGAAAAAATCGTCTGCTAGGAGAAGAAGGCCATACTTGCTAGAACCTTTCACCTTTGGGTTCCACCAGATGCTATTATCTATGAATTCCAATGAGCTAGTCTTTCGGTGAGATCGAAGCAGTAAGCTTGGCTCACCAGTGCCACATCTTTCGATTTGTTGACTTCAATGCCAAGAAAAGGTTCTGGGGTGATCGTGGGTTGCCAATGGACAACTGAGGGTTGGAGAACCGAGTTCATTCCGATGGCGGACTCCATGGCTTCTGCCCTCATCTGGGTTCGGTTGCCCAGTCTGCCAATGGAGTTTTGGATTGATGACATACTGAGATCAATACTCTCATCGGCGGGTCACGATGTCTTCTCCGATACCTTAACCAAGGCAAGAACAGGGGTGGATTCGCTCGGGCGTGCGTCCGAATTGATTTGAGGAGACTGCTTCAGTCAGGGTCCGTGTGCAGGGGTCTCGCTCTTCCTTTTGGCAATAGTTCGCGTATGAACATCTTGAGAGGATTTGCTCCAGTTGTGGGTTGTTGCATCTCATCGGCCTTTGCTCGCCATCGCCTTTGCTGAATTCTGAGTCATCATCGACTGGCTCATACTATGGTCCCTGGATGGCGGCTCTTCGACAGTGAAGGTCTTCCCATGGTTCTACACTAGAATCGAAGAGGAAGTCACAACTTGCATCTAATTATATTTACTATGTTCCACGATCGGCTTCATCAATCTAACTGGCTCTGTTCAATGTTCGGGTCCATCGGCAGAGAGCTGGCAGGAGCTGGTGAAGATAGCCCGCCGATGCCTCCATAAGGCTGGTAAGGCTCTGGACTCCGTAGCTCTTAATTTGGTTTAGGATGGGGCTACGAAGAAGCTAGGAAATCAGGGTTCTGGAGTTTTGCCGTGGAAGGGGAGTGTGTCGATTTGATTGAAACTGAGAGGGTCACGGGGTCTAAAACTCAACCAGAGATTAGTAACCCTCAAATAAATCTGAACTATAAACTAGCTACTGAGAACCCATTTGCCTTTCTTGGCAAAACAAATGGGCTGGACGACCTATGGAACGAAAGGATGCCAACCCGGGTCCTTCAAAGAGGGCCAGACCTATGGAGACTCAAACTCAACGAGTTATCTCCAAAAATGAAAAAAGAAAAGAAAAAGTTCTAGCTTCTACTTCAAAAATTCCATTAGACAAATTCAACTTTTCAGTATCTCATAAGTCAGCTTAGGACACTATGGTTTTGGCTGGCACGAGTGGACAACCTTCCTATAATCAGGGCATAGTCCAAGCTGGGGAGATGGTTGTGCATTCCTAGCCAACTAAGTTGGAGGGACGATGCCATGATTCGATAGTCTCTTGCCTAAAGGAGGTCATTCAGGGGCAGGGTAAGGATACCCAGATCTCCGTCGTGTGCCTCCGGCTGCAAGAGACTGAAACTCAAATGGAGGACAACAATCTGATGGATTGTAATACACAAAAGCCTGAGGGTGATACCCTACCTAATTGGTGCCTTTCTGATAACGGTATGATGGAGGACCAGACCGGGGTCCCAGCTTCCCCCAACTAGTAAATGAAGATTTTAGTATGGAATGTTAGAGGAGCCCAAAAACCCTCGTTTTGATCTTCTTTTGGGAGACTGATGCAGTTACACAATTTTGATATTGTGTTTTTCTGAAAACCCGATTATCAGGTGACAATCTGGTCCGATTTAGGAGACAGGTTGACAGATCCTAGTCTTCTTATGCAGTGGAGTCAGTGGGCCTTTTGGGAGGTATCTTGGCCATTTGGCGTAACACCTCTATTAGAGTGAATGCCTTTCATTAATGTAATCAGCAGGTCACTCTTATCATCTCTGAGGGAAATTCTGACACCTAGCTCCTATCGGGTGTATATGCTAGTACCAATTTTTGGAAAATGCATGTCCTATGGACTTAGCTTCTCTCTCTTCTTGCTCAGGAACTTTCATCCATCGTTGCTAGTAATTTTAACTGCATTATTGGGGCCAATGAAAAAAAAGAAGGTAGATAGGCTGTAGGCTTAGCGGACATTTCTGAGTTCAGGACCTTCATCTCTTTTGCTGGATTGCTGGATTTGGGATTCTGGATCCCCAATTCACTTAGTGTAACAATCATCATGGTTCTACTTGTGTTTGGGAGAGACTAGATAGAGCTATGGCCTCAGCCCAATGGCTTCACAAGTATCCTTATATGTTGTTACTCACCTTCCTAGGATTGCCTTCGATCACTGTCCCATCCTGATATCCATTGAGATTGGATACTCAGCAGCGGATATAGTTTTGATTTGAGCATTTATGGACTTCATATTCCTCGGCTCGGTCCATCATCTCCCAGGTTTGGCAATTATCTATGAGAGGTAATGCTATTTATAGATTATCCAGACATCTTGAGTTAGTAAGGCACAGGCTCTCTAGATGGAATGGATTGGAGGTTGGGGATCTAGTGAGACAAGTCAAGCAGGTGGAAGCTGATATTGATACTCTCCAGACCAAAGAAGATCAGAAAGGCTGTCTCACTGATTCTGATCTCTCAGCTCTCCGAGCTAAGCTTGCTCTTCATCACTCTCTTCTTCAGCAGCAGGAGATCTATTGGAGGCAGCGATCCAGAATACAGTGGATTCGCGACGGGGATCGCAACACCAGATTTTTTTATCAAGCCACCCTGAAGCGACATGCAGCCAATGAGATTCGACGACTAGCGAATGAGGAGGGGAGTTATCAGAAGGATATCTAAGTCATCCAGGATCAGCTATTTCACTTCTTTCAGTCCAGATGGACTGAGCATACTGGCGATGGGGTTTCTGTTCATCAGGTCCCTTCTTCTAAGAAGTTTTCTTCTCAGGAAAATGACCTTCTTATTAGGCTGATCATAGCGGAGGAGATTTGGTTGGCTTTATGGGATCTTGGGCATGCTAAGACCCCATGGGCCTGATGGGTTTTCGCCTCTTTTCTTCCATCATTACTAGAATATTGTTGGCCACGATGTAGTTCAGGCCATCCAGATTGCCTTCCAATCCAAATCTATTCATGTTGATTGGAACCAAACTCTCATCACTTTTGTGCCCAAGCTCTCTAACGCTTCTACCCCTCAGCATTATTGGCCCATCAATCTGTGCACTACCTTGTACAAGGTCTGTACGTGTATATTAGCCAACTGCCTGTGGGATGTGATACCTCGACTTATTTCTGCTAAGCATTGGGGCTTTTATTAAGGGCGAAGCATTCCGAATAACGTTCTTATAGCTCAAAAATTTATGCATGATCTTCAGAGAGCCTTGCCAGTCAGTGCCTTATGGCTGTTAAGCTAGACATGGAGCGAGCTTATGACAGACTAAGTTGGGTATTTCTGCACCGAACTCTTTATGAATTCGGGTTTGATGGCCTATTTATAGATTGGATCATGGCCTACATTCAGAGGCCATTATTCTCTCAGATCATTAACGGTAGCAGACCGACTTCTTTTACTCTGCTGTAGGGCTGCACAGGGATATCCTTTATCCCCTCTTTTTTTATCCTGACGGCGGACAATCTATCTTGTGCATTTTATCAGGCACAACATGATCACCGCATTGCCCCCTTCATGGTGGGCCCCCTAGGCCCCTCGGTTTCTCATTTCCTGTTTGTTGACGATTGCATACTGATAGGCTAGGCTACTGTTCGTAATGCAATCATTTTTTATTCTAGTATTTAGCGCTATTGTCAAACCTCTAGTCAGAAGGTCAACCTACAAAAGTCTATAACCTGTTTTAGTCCGAAGACCATTAGTACAACTAGGAAAGTCATCCTCCATACCTTGGGCATCTCTAGTCAGGCTGATTGTCTATTGTACCTGGGGATCCCTATTACGAGAAGATAACCTCACAGCGGTGACTATGTCGATATTGAACGATGGGTTCGTGATTGTATTGACGGTTGGCAAGTCACTGATTTATCTATGATGGCGAGGATCACCTTATACGATCAGTTCTTACTTTCTTTCCTCTGCATCTTCTATCCAATACTACTATCCCGATTACTTGTCTGAAGAGGATAGAGAGATGCTTCAGAGACTTTCTCTAGGCCTTTATGCAAGATGGCCATGGTATTCATCTATAGGCATGTGATACTGTTTGCATGCTGATTCACAAAGATGGTCTAGGAATCCAATCTCTGATAGTAAGGAGAGAGGCTCTGATTGCTAGGCATGCTTCATGGTTTCTACCTGATCTGCACTATTTCTAGAGCTCTTTTATGCATGCTAGATATGGTGACTGGACTCCTATAGACTTTTAGTCTTTCCACGAGTATTTCTTCTTTTGGAAGAAGGTTTATCGGCGTGCCCCGACTATTCTGAACAACATCTCGTGGATGATTGAAGATGGCTCCTTGGTTGATGTTGTTTAGGATATGTGGATTGTTGACCTCCCCTCTCTCAATGGCCTACTTTTATTAGCATTGATGTTCCAAGCAGCATGAGGGTTAAGGATCTGATCTCTCAGGATTCTTCCTTCTGACACACCCCTGGTGACCCATTTATTTGGTGAAGAGCTATCTCGTTAGATTTTTTCTATTCCGCTTATTCCGGGGCACACAACCGATACCAGATTATGGCATAGATCATGTCTTTCTAGGGCTCCTACTAGGGACCTTATGAAGGTTTATAGGCCACTGCCTCAGCATATGATGGAAGCAACATGGATTTGGAAACTCCCCATCCATCCTAGGGTTTAGCTCTTTTTATGGAAGCTTGTGTGGGACTGTCTTCCTATCTGTTCCCTACTCTTTGGAAGGGGTATGTCCATCCAGACTACTTGCCCTTTGTGTGAACAGGAGGAGGAGACTACAGACCACGTCATCTTCATTTGCCTGAGAACGAAATGGATTTAGCAGAGGATGAGTTACTACTGTAGAGTGAATGATACAAGTTCTTGGCTGTCCCTTTTTCTGCATGATCTTTGGAGGAGCAACCAGCAGAGGGTGCCCTTTGGGCTGCAATAGCCTATCAGATCTGGTTATCGTGGAATCTGCTTATCTTCACTGATGACATTATATCTTCCTACAGGATTGTACAGAAAGCCAGATCTTTATTGATGGAATTTATACTCCATCGCAATGCTCTTGAGTTTGATAGCTCTGGCCACTGGAGATCCCCTACTGCTTCAGCAGCGGACCGGTATACGGTCTTTATCTCTTGGGAGCTCCCCCTTCAGGGTTTATCAAAATTAACTTCGATGGGAGTATTCGGGGAAGATTAGCAAGTTTAGCTTTTGTTATTCGAGGATTTGATGGAGCTTTGCTAGCAGCAGATGGTCTTGACATCCTAGACTTCTCTGTCCCTTTGGTTGAGCTTTATACAGCTTGGGATGGTATTTCCTATACTATTCGGATTCTTTATGCTCATAGCCTCCTCATTGAGGGGATTCTCTTACTGTTATTCGATAGCTTCAAAAGGAAAGCTGCAATCAAGTTTTCATCAATCCGCTGCTCCATAACATCTGGTCTATCCTTCGGGATATATACAGAGTCCAGATCCATCATGCTTATCGTGAAGCTAATTCTGCGGCTGATTGGATGGTGGCCTCTGTGGCCCATCATACTAGCTTTTGGATATAAAATCAGGATGATCCCTATTCTTTTGTACTTAAACAAATCCTGTATTTTAATCTATCTTGGTTGACTTGCACTAAAGTAGTGTGATTACTCATTGTACCAAAAAAAAGAAAAAGAAAAAAATGTTGAGAAGACTGAAGGATGCGACCTTCCCCATTAAAGGGTACCCATCGAGAAGAGGTAAAATTTCTATTTTAAATTATATAAATATTTTTAAATTAAATTTATTTAATTAAATTTTATGCTTTAAAAATATTATACTGTGCGGACACCAAAGTTCGAAAGAGGCTTCAATCTAATTCAATATGGCTTTAATTCTTTCATGTGTCTTGTAAATAGAGTAATAATTTTATTTCTTTCAATTTGAGTCATATAATTAAAGTTGATTTATTTTAATTTGGATTCTTGAGTCCAAATAGGGTCAAATTGGTTTGTATTTAGTGAGTTTAGTAGTTGGATCCAAGATAGGTATGGAATTGGGTTCAAGGTAAGCAAGTGAGCTTGAAGATTGGATGCATTCAACTACTCCAACAAATCAATCTAAGGTGGATGCCACTTCAGCAAGCATTATTGGGTGCCATGTCAACCTCTTAGTGTACACCTCATCAAGCACATCACCACATGCCACGTCACCAAGAAGAATTAAATTCAAAGGAGCTGCCCACTTTTCTCTCCTATTTTTAAGCTTAGTTATAAGTTGTTTCAACCTCCCACTTTTATAACTAGCTTAGGTTGCAACTTCCCATAAAAAGCTCCATGTAATTTGAATTTAGGTTGTAACTTCCCATGAAAAGCTCCATGTAATTTGAATTTTCAAAAGTCCTTAGAGGCTTATAAATACTACTCCAAGATCTCTTGTAAAGACAATTTATGATGAATAAAAGTTGTTTATTTTCTTCCATTTGTGTTAGCAAATGTCCTCCGAGAGTGAGTGTATTGGCCCAGATGGCGACCCAAGAGAGGGGGAATTGGGTTCTTTAAAAATTTTACACTTAAAACTAATCACACAAGATTAATGTGCACAAGTGAAGCGATGCAATAAATGATGAACACAATACAAAAGAGAGAGAGAATAAGCATGACAAACACAAGAGGTTTATAGTGGTTCGGTTTTAGCTACACCTACATCCACTCCTAAGCAACTCTTGGGTCCACACTATAATCACTCTGATTACAGTTGAGTTATTTTGTAAGATCACAACTTGAACTTGTTTTACACCGAGGTCACAACGAACCCAGCTGGTTTTCACAGGTTCACTAGCACAAAACCTAATACAAGCTAATCTTAGCTTGCCCGAGGTCAACTACCTCAACTGATTCAATCCCCTGATTGAATCAGAGAACAAACAATTCAAATATATGTTTACAGCAAATTAAAAGCTCCTCAAATGAGCAAATAAAAATATGAATAAAATGAGAATAGAAAAGCCTGTTTTGAAGCAATGTGAAGTTGAGCTTTTCTTCTTTTCCTCTTCTTTTCTTAATGGACTATCAAAGCTTGAACTCCGATTCTTAAAACAAACTTGATGAAGAGAAGGTTGAAGATTTAGGACTCTTGCTTTTCTTCTTCAAATTGATGAAAATCTTCGAATTTGATCTTGAAAGGCTTTTGGATTTCTCTTCTATCTCTTTTTAACAGTTGGGCTTGGACACAGAGATTTTCCTCTTTGAAAACTTCTTGATTTCTCTCTTTTTCTTTTCATTTTTCTTCTCTCTTTTTTGAACGGTCGGAACCCCTTTTTATAGATTTTCTTAATCCATGATTTGGTGAAAAATAGCCATTGAAAATGTACTTGAATTAGTTCCTTACACAAAGAAATAGAGTCGTTGAAGAGTAGGTGAAGAAATATGACCGTTGGAGCTGATTCTAATATTTAAAAATCGACTCTGATAGGTTGAAGTCGGCTCCAACTTTTCAGGTGTCGGCTCTAAGTCGGGTTTTCAAAAATAGTAATAAAAAGTTCATTGCAGAGTCGGCTCTAAGATACTGTGGTGTCGATACATCGCGAGCTGAAGTTGGCTCTAATTTTTGGGGTGTCGACTCTAGCAAAATTCCAAAAAAACATAGTCTCTGTTCTCAGGTTAGAGTCGCTCTAAATTTTCAGATGTCGACTCTAAAATCTGAACCAAAAAATAGTTCTCTATATCTCAGGTTAGAGTCGGCTCTAAATTTTCAGGTGTCGACTCTAAAATTTGAACCAAAAATAGTTCTCTATATCTTAGGTTAGAGTCGGCTCTAAATTTCTAGGTGTCGACTCTAAACCATGCCAAAAGTTTTAAACGTTCGATACACTTTGGAGTTGGCTCTAATGACTGTGGGTGTCGGCTCCAAGTTCTGAACTTTGACACATTCCATTAAAAACTGATTCAAACTTAATTTTATATAATATTTGAATATTTAACCTTTCTAAATTCCTGAAACACTTGTCAATTTCATTAGTATCATAAGAAATATACTCATGGCTTTTGTTAATCATCAAAATTAATAAGTGGGTCAACAATCTCCCCTTTTTTATGATGACAAAAACATTAAGTATATACATGCATAATTGTCAAAATATGTAAATTCAAGGTTAAGCTCCCCCTATGGATATGCATATAATAATTAATTTAAGTTCATTTAGATTTCATGCATATACATTCATTCTTTTCTTTTCTTCATGCATATTTTAATTTCATTTAACATAGCTTCATGCATATATAAGTATATACACTCTTTAATTGCTCCATGCATATACATAAACACTCTTTCTCCCTCTTTTTGTTATTAATAAAAAGGTTAAGAAGAAGGTTCATATTACTTAAATCAAAAATTAATGCACGAATTGAATAACTCAAAATTCAAAATTCAAGAATCAAGATTGACTTTATATAGCATTCATTGAGTACAAAGTCATTACATCAAAATATTCATTAAGTCATTACAGAATACATCACTACATCATTCATATAATATTCATTCAATCACATCATTACATCAAAATACATTATCAAAATTCATCATTTGTCCTAATTACAAACTAAATATCTAAAGAAAGCTTGAAATTGACTGGATTGGATAAGAGTTGAATTGGCTTGGAAATGGATCATCTCAAGATTTTCTTAAGTTCAGCTAAAATCTGTCCCATCCCACTTTCTTGAATCTTTATGAAATCATTCAACATCTTTTCAACCAAAGCAGCAGCAATTGTAACTTTCTCTTGAAGTTCTGCATTGCATTTAGAGTAGATGTCTGAGTCACCTCCTATGTCCTTGATTTTGTCAAATATCAGCTTAAATCAGTCTTTAAGGCATCTGAAGATGTGCTTAATGATGACTCAATCCCACTAACTTTTTCTTCCAATGAATAATAAAGCTGCCTTATCCCGAGAGTTGGCTTTCTACTTCATTCTTCATCTTGACTTCATGATCTACAAATAATGCTTTAAGCTGTTCTAATTGTCTCTCAGAAAATCCAGAAGATACTTGAGTAAAGGATGTAGGGGCTGGTGCTGATGCTGCTGGGGGTGCTGAATGCTGGGACCTGGCGAAAAGTGCCTCACTGAGGGTCCTACCATAGATGGACCAAGGACTGCAGTCTCAACCTCAGCTGCCCTATCATCCATATGCCCTTTTTTTCCCAATGGCCATTAACTTTCACAAAGCCCATACAGTGTAAAGTAGCACTATTGTAGTAGTCCGTATGTCTTAGATTCTTCATAGGCTCATTGTCTAAAATATCACACCTTGACTTTGAAATGTCATTATTAATATCATTCCATAAGGTAATGTAGATCTTTTCTTGCTACCCACCTCGGCCATGTATCCAATCATCATGCCAGCTAGGTTGATGGGTTGACCAGTCACAACACAGTCCATGACAACTATGTCTCTCTCGGATACATATTCAAACCTTCCAGTTTTAGAAATAGGATTCTACTGTATATTGTGCAAAAGCCTCAGTTCCAATGGTAGTTGATTTTCCCTAACTTCTTCAAATTCTTCATTCCTCTACCAAGAATTCTAGACAATGCTTCACCTATCTCACTGTGAGAGTTAGCAATCAAACCAACAACCGGTATTTCCAACAAATTTTCTAAAATTTTCGAAGTCAAATGGATTCTTGTTCCTCTAACATGACTGATAATTCCTCCATCTCTCTTGTTAACTTATGATAAAAATCCTTCACTAGAGCTGGGTAGGTAGGAACATCCAAAGAACATACCTTTTTCAACCCATTTTCTTGAGTTGTCTTTCTAAAGTGAAACCCTCCGCTTCAAATAAACTAAAATCAACTTTCCTACCCATTGTGATAACCTTCCCGACTAGGAGATCTATCTGGGGAGAGGATGGACTAGGAATAGTACTTGGAGTTGAGGATGATGAGATAGAAGTCAAGCTTGGTAACGGCTGTCTCGCCGGACGCCTCGTCGTTCTTCTTCCCATCGTCACTGTTGCTCCAAAGGCTGATGCGCGGTGCTTGGGTGCCATTGAATGCTAGGAAAGGATGAATTAGAGGGATTCTAGGTTTTGGGATGAGTGGAGAAGATTTTGGAAAGGTTTGGAGTCGAATAGAATCGAAAAGGTGTCGACTCTGCTCTAATAAAGTCAAACTGGGACAACAAGGTGTTGGCTCTCGCAAAGCAAGGTGTCGACTCCAAGTCGCTAACACAGTCAGTGCCCGAAATACAGTCAGCTCCGCAAAGGCAGGTGTCGGCTCCAAAATCACAGACATAGAGCTAACAAAACTGGAGTCGACTCCAATAACAGTGTGTTGGCTCCAAGACAGTTTCAGTGAAAAATGAGAATTTCAAAAAATCTGACACTTGTCAAGAGTCATCAAAAATTTTGGATAAATCTTCCTTAGAATGTGGTGAATCAAGAGGTTCAAATATCTAGATAAATTTTCTTTAGAATCACAAAAAGTTTTTAAGAAAATGATTGAATTCTAGATAGTCATTCCTAGGAGATTTAAAATCATTCCGATGGATCACAGACTCCTAATTCTCCTCTAAGATAACAAAATCTTTCTTCACTTAAGGTTTTGTAAATATGTCAGCTAATTGTTCATCAGTACATACATAATCAAGACAAACATCATTATTAGCTACATGTTCTCTAATGAAATGATGTCTTATTTCAATGTGTTTAGTTCTTGAGTGTTGAATAGGATTTTTAGTTAAATTTATTGCACTAGTGTTATCACATTTAATTGGAGTTTTATCAAGTATTATACCATAATCTTCAAGTTGTTGCTTAATCCAAAGGATTTGAGCACAGCAACTTTCAGTTGCAACATATTCACTTCAGTAGTTGATAATGCAACCGAATTTTGCTTTTTGCTAAACCAAGATATTAAGTTACTATCTAAAAATTGGCATGCACCACTTGTACTTTTTCTATCCAATTTACAACCAGTAAAATCAGAATCAGAATATGCAATCAAATTTATTGTTGAGTCTCTAGAGTACCATAATCCTATATTTTTAGTTCCATTTAAATATCCGAGAATTCTTTTTATAGTAATTAAGTGAGATTCTTTAGGTTCAGACTGATATCTAGCACATAAGCATACAACAAACATAATATCAGGTCTACTTGATGTTAAGTAAAGTAGAGAGCCAATCATACCTCTATAATATTTTTGATCAATTTGCTTACCATCTCCATCTTTATCGAGTTTGCATGAAGGACTCATAGGAGTTCCAAGAGGTTTAACTGATTCCATATCAAACTTCTAGAGAATTTCTTTAGTGTATTTTGTTTGGTTGATGAAAATCCCCTCTTTTCTTGTTTGATTTGAAGTCCAAGGAATAAGTTAAGTTCTCCCATCATGCTCATCTCCAATTCATCCTGCATTAACTTTGCAAATTCTTGACAAAGAAGATTGTTAGTAGCACCAAATACAATGTCATCTACATAGATATGTACTACAATAAGTCTTTATCTTTTCTTTTCAAAAATAGGGTTTTATCAACATTTCCTCTAGAAAAATTATTTTCAATTAGAAATTTGCTTAGCCTATCATACCAAGCTCTAGGTGCTTGTTTTAAACCATAAAGTGCTTTGTGTAATTTAAAAACATGATTTAAAAATTCATGATCTTCAAAACTAGGTGGTTGTTCAATAAAAACTTCTCATTTATAAAGCCATTTAAAAATGCACTTTTCACATCCATTTGAAATAAGTTGATGTTATATGACATGCAAATGCAAGTAATAATCTAATCTAGCAACATGTGCAAAGGTCTCATCAAAATCAATTCCTTCCTTCTGATTATATTCTTTTGCAACTAATCTAGATTCATTTCTAATTACAATCATTTTCATTTAGTTTATTTCTAAATACCCATTTAGATCCTATAACAGGATGACCTTTGGGTCTATCAACTAGGGTCCATACTTTATTCCTAGTAAATTGATTTAATTCCTCTTGCATAGCTAACATCCAATTACTATAATTTTTCAGCTTCCTTAATAGTCTTAGGTTCTATATAAGATACAAATGCAAGATGATTATTGATATTTCTTATTGATGATCTAGTTCTTACACCTTGAGATGGATCGCCTATGATTAAGTCCTTTGGATGACCATAAGCATATCTCAATTCTAGGTAGATCTACATCATTACGAGTAGTATCAATACTATCATCCTTAGGTGAGTCATCATCCTTAGCTTCTGGCTCGTGATCTGAAGATACATCTACATTCAATTTTTTAATATCTCTTTCAAGCAAATTTGTATCTTCCTCATCATCTATCTTTTCAGAACTTGATGCTAAAGATTCATCAAATACTACATGAATTGACTCTTCTACAATTAAATGCTTCTTATTAAATACTCTATAAGCTTTGCTAGAAGTGGAATATCCTAAGAAGATACCTTCATTAGATTTTGCATCAAACTTTTTAAGATTGTCTTTACCATTATTATGAATGAAACATTGACAACCAAATGCATGAAAATAACTAATGTTGGGTTTCCTATTATGCCATAGTTCATAGGGAGTTTTCTTAAGGATTGGTCTAATTAAGGCTATATTTAGGATGTAACATGTGTTTATATCTTCCGCCCAGAAATACTTTGGGAGTTGGCTTTCACATAGCATGGTATGGGCCATGTCTTCTAGAGTTCTATTTTTTCTTTCTACAACTCCATTTTGTTGAGGTGTTCTAAGTGCAGAGAAGTTATGATAAATATCATTTTCAATGCAAAAATTTTTAAATAAATGATTTTCAAATTCAGTTCTATGATCACTTCTAAGAGACACTATGGTGATGTTTTTCTCATTTGTGACTTTCTTGAAGAATTTTAGAAATATAGAGAAAGTCTCATCCTTATGAGCTAAAAATAATACCCAAGTGAATCTAGAGTAATCATCTACTATCACAAGACCATATTTCTTTCCTTCTAGACTAGTGATTCTAGTAGGTCCAAAAAGGTCCATATGTAGTAGCTCGAGTCGCCTAGTGGTGGAAACAATATTTTTAGATTTGAAAGAGTTCCTAGTTTGTTTGCCAAATTGATATGCATCACAAATTCTATTGTTTTCAAAATATAATTTGGAAGTCCTTTAATTAAATCCATTCTAAGCAATTTTGAAATTAAGTGTGTGATAGCATGGCCTAGTCTACGATGCCATAGCCATCCAATCTCATTTACCTTAGCATTATCAGCAATTAAGCAATGGTTACTAGTAGACAAATTGTCCAAATCAATTAAGTATACATTGCCATTTCTATTTCCAATAAATATAATGCTATTGTCAATGGGATTTGATACAGTGCAGATAAAAGTTTCAAAGGAAACTTTGAAACCTTTATCACAAAGTTGGCTAATGCTAATTAAATTATACTTTAATCCATCTACATATAAAATATTTTTAATAAAAGTGGATGGAGTGATTTGAATTTTATCAAAACCCATGATTTGGCCTTTGCCATTATCTCCAAAAGTTACAACTCCTCTTTTAGCTTCAAGGGTGATGAATTACTCCTTGTCACCTGTCATGTGTCTTGAGCAGTCGTTATCAAGATACCATTTTCTTTTTGATCCTTTGGTCGTAAGACACTCCTGCAAAGCAATCATATATTTTGTTTAGGTACCCAAGTCTTCTTGGGTCCTTCATGGTTAGAAGCAATAAATACCGTTCCTTTTGAAACCCATATTTTCTTACCTTTATGATTCAAATTCTTATGAGATATTTTGAAATTACATTCATAAGATTTATGTCCCTTTTTGCTGCAATGGTAACATGAAATATCATTTTTGATTGTTTCTTTATGAAGAAATTGTTGACACATTTTTGTTTCATATGTGGTCTATATCCTAAACTAGCTTTGTCAAAAATAACTCTTTGATTGTTCAAAAGTAGATTAAGTTTTTCTGAGCTATTTATAAATTTATCAATAATATTCTTATATTTTTTTAATTTCTTTCTTCAAATTAAGATTTTTAGTGGAAATTGATTCTTTTTCTTTTAACATGTCTTCTTCCTTTTCAAATTTTAAATTTTTTATCTCAAGAACTAGTTCATTTTTCTTTTTGAGAAGATCTAAGTTTTTAGTTTTCAAAGTTTTATTTTTGGTTCTCAAAATTTTGAAATCACTAACTAATTCATTAAAAGCATCATATAATTCATCAAAAGTGAAATCATCATTGGGGGTTTCAGAATTTACCTTATTTTTATCATTTACCTTGAAGCATATGTTGGCAACCTCCTTTTGATCATCTTCAGATGAAGATTCCTCACTATCACTCCAAGTTGCAACATAAGCTTTCTTTTTCTTTTTGTATCCCTTCTTTAGTTGAGGACACTCTGATCTAAAATGTCCCAGTTCTTACATTCATAACATATCAAGAGATCCTTTTCCTTGTTCTTATCCTTTTCTTTTTCTTCTTCCATTTTAATACCAGATTTTCTCTTGTGGAAGGGTCTCCTTCTTTGCATGAATTTTCTAAATTTCTTTGCAAGGAGAGTAGTATCATCATCTTCTTCATCTTCTTCACTGCTGCTCTTTTCATTTTTTGCAGCTTTGAGTGCAATTATCCTTTTCTTTTTCATATCTTCTTGTTGATGTTGCTTCATTGTAAGCTCATGGGTCATAAGGGATCCAAGTAGCTCCTCCAAAGGTAGAATATTTAAGTCTTTGGCTTCTTGGATTGCTATAACTTTGGCTTCCCATGTTCTTGAAAAAGACCTAAGAATTTTTCGCACTAATTCAGAGTTAGTATAAGTCTTACCAAGATTTTTTAATCCATTTACTATATCAGTAAATCTAGTATATGCATATAATTGATTCATTTTATTCCATACTGAAAAGTTCATATTTGTGCACCAAAATGTTAATTTTGGATTCTTTAACTTGGTTAGTACCTCATGAGTAACTTTCAACCTATCCCATATTTCTTTGGCTGAGATGCAAGTGGATATTCTATTGAATTCATTTGCATCCAAAGAACAGTATAGGACATTCATGGCCTTGGCATTGAGCTGAGCCATTGTCCTATCATTTTCATTCCTATCCCTTTTGGGCTTAGAAACAATAGATCCATCTACTATGTGTGTGGGAGTGCTAGGACCATTGATAATGACACTCCATAATTCATAGTCTAAAGTTTGAATGAAAATCATCATTTTTGCTTTCCAATATGAATAGTTTGTGCCACTAAACAAGGGTGGTTGGTTTGTGGATTGACCTTCTGAAAAAAAAGAGCCAGCTTGAGCTGCCATTTTGATCTTTAGCTCTTGATTGTTAGATTAAGCCGAAATGAGCACAAGCTCTGATACCAATTGTTGGCTCAGATGGCAACCCAAGAGGGGAGGTGAATTGGGTTCTTTAAAAATTTTACACTTAAAACCAATTACACAAGATTAATGTGTACAAGTGAAGTGATGCAATAAATGATGAACACAATATAAAAGAGAGAGAGAGAAATAAGCACGACAAACACAAGAGGTTTATAGTGGTTCGATGTTAGCTATACCTACATCCACTCCCAAGCAACTCTTGGGTCCACACTATAATCACCATGATTACAGCTGAGTTATTTTGCAAGATCACAATTTGAACTAATTGTTTTATACCGGGGTCACAATGAACCCAACTGATTTTCACAGGTTCATCAGCACAAAACCTAACACAAGCTAATCTTAGCTTGCCCAAGGTCAACTACCTCAACTGATTCAATCCCCCTTATTGAATCAAAGAATAAACAATTCAAATATATGTTTACAGCAAATTAAAAGCACCTCAAATGAGCAAATAAACAATATGAATAAAATGAGAATAGAAAAGCATGTTTTGAAGTAATGTGAAGTTGAGCTTTTCTTCTTTTCTTCTTTTCCTCTTTTTTTGAATGGACTATCAAAGCTTGAACTCTGATTCTTAAAACAAACTTGATGAAAAGAAGGTTGAAGATTTAGGGCTCTTGCTTTTCTTCTTCAAATTGATGAAAATCTTCGAATTTGATCTTGAAAGGCTTTTGGATTTCTCTTCTATCTCTTTTTAACGGTTGGGCTTGGACACAGAGATTTTCCTCTTTGAAAACTTCTTAATTTCTCTCTTTTTCTTTTCGTTTTTCTTCTCTCTATTTTTGAACGGTCGGAACCCCTTTTTATAGATTTTCTTAATCCATGATTTGGTGAAAAATAGTCATTAAAAATGTACTTGAATTAGTTCCTCACGCAAAGAAATAGAGTCATTGAAGAGTAGGTGAAGAAATATCACCGTTGGAGCTGATTCTGACATATTTAAAAATCGACTCTGACAGGTTGAAGTCGGCTCCAACTTTTTAGGTATCGGCTCTAAGTCGGGTTTCCAAAAATAGTAATAAAAAATTCTTTGCAGAGTCGGCTCTGAGATACTGTGGTGTCGATACATCGCGAGCTGAAGTCGGCTCTAATTTTCGGGGTGTCGGCTCTAGCAAAATTCTGAAAAAACATAGTCTCTATTCTCATGTTAGAGTCAGCTCCAAATTTTTAAGTGTCGACTCTAAAATCTGAACCAAAAAATAGTTCTCTGTATCTCAGGTTAGAGTCGGCTCTAAATTTTTAGGTGTTGACTCTAAAATCTAAACCAAAAAACAGTTCTATGTATCTCAGGTTAGAATCGGCTCTAAATTTCTAGGTGTCAACTCTAAACCATGCCAAAAGTTTTAAACTGTTCTGATACGCTCTGGAGTCGGCTCTAATGACTGTGGGTGTCAGCTCCAAGTTCTAAACTTTGACATATTCCATTAAAAACTGATTCAAACTTAATTTTATATAACATTTGAATATTTAACCTTTCTAAATTCCTAAAACACTTGTCAATTTCATTAGTATCATAAGAAATATACTCATGGCTTTTGTTAATCATCAAAATCAGTAAGTGGGTCAACATAGTGGGTGAAAGGCCCTTAGCTACTTTAAGAAAGTCATCTCTGCACCAAGATCCATTAGCCATTCTCCATTCCATTCTACCATCCCATCCCATCTTCCAAGGTGCAAGAAGACTCTACAAAGAAGGTCGACTAAGCTACCTCAAATCTGCCAAGCTTCATCTTAACTTCAACTTGCCCTTCCTCTTCCTTCATTTCATACTTCACCAAATTTTTATGTTCTTAACTCTAATTTGGTTTGTGTAGGATCCCCTATAATTTTAGGTTCCAAAGAAGAAGGTCTTTCATGATACGAAACAGATACAAGAAGTCCTGCAACTAGAGAAATCTCCTTGTCATCCAAAAACTTCATCCTTGAGTGTAAACCTTCTAATCTCTGATATATTAATGGCCGGGTACCCCTCTTTCAACATTTTTCGATCTAAAATATTAGAGCAACTAAGCCCTAGCCTGTGTGGATTGTAGCCACAAAGATCCTTTCTCTTTACTATTTTGAAGGATTTTCCTCCAAGTTTAGTTTAACATGTAAATCTCTTCATAAAAATTTCTGCTCTTTTACATGAAAATGTAGCCTAGCTTCACTTCATTTTTCATTTAGTTATTACTATCTCTTCCTAAATTGCATCATTCCACATCATCCCCCCATCAAATTGGTATCAGAGCACGGTAGGTTAGGGCATATTTTTCCATTTTCTGCATTTTCTGTTATTTTCTGCAATTTCTGTATATATAACATAGGGCTAAAATTTCATTCATTTAAGGATGGATTCATGGAGTTCTTTCCTACTTTTGTGAATCTTAGCTCATATTAGACTCCAAAATTAAGTCATGCCAATTCAAGCCAGATCTGGAAACTTTTTCAATAGATTTCAAATCTGAGGTTTCTTTTAACATTTATATGAAAGTTTTCTTTCTAGTACATTAGATACCTAAATTTTAACCACATTTTCAAATTTGAAGTTTCCCTCTAAGAAAACTTAGAATTTAAAATTTAAAATTTAAAATTTAAATTCTGAAATTTGAAATGTGAAATTTAAATTTAAAATTTAAATTTGAAATTTAAATTTTGAATTCTTGTTTAGTTAGTTATAACTTGTTTGAAGTTACATTCTTAATTAGTATAGTGACATTGCTTTGTTGCATGCCATCATTTGCATAAGCTATCTTAAGGGCACTCCTATCACAAGATAAGGGTAGAATTTCATCACCTGTTCTTAGCCCAAAACCACAATCCTACATAACGACCCTAGCCTTTAATTAAAAAAAAAGTATTAGACCCAAATTGCTCTAGTGAGCTAGGGATACCCATTGGTCGAGTTCAGGCTAGTGTCGAGTCACTGTGTCAATTACTCTGTGTGTACTCCGTGCTTAGTGTCTAGAACGGTGGTTCAAGGGCTTGTGTGCTGGTCTGCCTCTTGGCCAATCTAAAATAGGTGTCTAAGCTGGCAATCAGGGACCTACACTCCCCTTACACCTGTATGGCTAGGTGCTGAGTTACTATAGATTAGTTTGCCACTTGGATTAGGCATCTAGTTTGGGCTCTAAGTTTTAGGAGCCCTTAGTCATTATGGTCGGCTTGTGTGCCTAATTGCATTGCATGACAACTAGATCAGAGACCCCATACCAGCACAATCCAGGTCAACCTAGTGTAGCCATGGACCCAAATCTAGAAGTTTTAATGAGAACTATGACTGAGCAGTATGATCAATTGAACACTAGGTTTGATCAGATGCAAGAAAGGATTGATTCCTTAGAAGAATCTCATATGACTCCTGCTGAGCCTCAATCACCCAGAATGACACCTCTGAATCCTAGAATCCAATATCCTGAACCTATTGTTGANGCAGGTCCGCCGCACCCCACTCACCGAGGATCGACCGCGCCCGAGTCGGAGGACGGATCCCGGCGGCAACATAACTTAATCTCATGGTTTAGCAAAAAGCAAAATTCAGTGCATTATCAACTACTGAAGCTGAATATGTAGCAGCTGGAAGTTGCTGTGCTCAAATCCTATGGATTAAGCGACAACTTGAAGACTATGGTATCACACTTGATAAAACACCTATAAGATGTGATAACACAAGTGCAATTAATCTAACAAAAATCCAATTCAACATTCTAGAACCAAACACATAGAAATTAGATATCATTTTATAAGAGAACATGTTGCAAATAATGAAATTTGTCTTGACTATGTTAACACTGAAGAACAATTAGCAGATATATTTACAAAACCCTTAAGTGAAGAAAGATTCTGTTATCTTAGAGGAGAGTTAGGGATTTGTGATCCATTAGAATGAATTTGAAACCCCTAAGAAATTTTATCTAAAATTCTTTCAAATCCTTGATCTTTAAGGAAATCTTATCTAGAATTCACATCTAATTGATCAATACAAATCCAATGATTATTTTATCAATTTTTATGATCAAATTTCGGACACATTTCAGAAATTTCATGTTTTTGCTCTGAAATGGTCTCGGAGCCGACTCGGTGAGTATTGGAGTCGACTCCTGGTTTCTGCTGAAACTCTCGGGTCGACCCCTTCTCGGCGCGAGTCGACTCCACCTCGGGATGGTTTTCTGTGACTGTCCGGAGTCGACCCCTCGCTTTGCGGGAGCCGACTCGAAGTGGTCCCAGGTTGATTTATCTAGGGCAGAGTCGACTCGCCGTTCTTTTCAAACGTCCCAATCTCTCAAAATACTCTCTCCAAAACACTTCCAGACCTTCCAAATTTCCTAGAATCCCTGATTAACCCTTCCAATCGACAATGGCCCCCAAAACTCGAGGTTCCAACCTTTGTGCGGCGGTGTTAAGAGGAAGAGAGCCGTGAGGAAGACCGTTAGGCGTCCGGTTCGTGAGCCATCACCTAGCTCGGATTCAACTTCGTCTTCTTCAACTCCAAATGCTTCTCCAGCTACTGCTCCTTCTCAGGTAGATAGATTAGCTGATAGAATCATTACCACGGGGAGAAAAGTGGATTTTGAGTTATTTGAGGCAGAGGGATTTCTTTTGGGAAGACAATTAATAGAAATGGGTTGGGAGAAGATCTGTTCCCTAGATTGTCCTACTTATCCCGCTCTTGTAAAGGAGTTTTATAAGAACCTGTCTAGAGGAGATAATGGTCTTATAAGCATTGTAGAGGAAACCGAATCTCAGTGACTGTAGAGCTACTGTCAAGACTGTTGGATCTACCCATGTCAGGAACTTCCACATTTTCTTCGATGACAAATGCCCAGCTCTTGCTAGATTACTTAACCGGGAGGTGGTCGGTTTTGAGGAAGTTTTTGCCAATCAATTATCCCTAGAACTGAGATTGCTTTACAACATATGTAGTAGGATCCTTTTTCCCAAGATAGGAAGATTCGATTATGTGTCAGAAAGGGATATTTTTATGATGGATGCTATTGTAACGGGCAAACCCATTAACCTTCCCAGTATGATTCTATGGTATATTGCTGACTGTGGAGGAAAGAGAAAATCAAGCTTGCCCTATGGTATGATCCTCACTAAAATTTTCCAGAGTCAGGGGATTGTTATTTCTGATAGTGAGCCCATGAGGAACTTGAGACACAGATTTTTACAGCCTGGCCACTATACATAGGATGGGATTTGTTAAGAAGAATGGAAAATGGGAAAGGAAAGGGTTGGTAGAAGAAAGATCAGAGGATGCTGAGGCACCGGGTCCATCGGTTAGACACTCTTCACCTGCACCTCGAGCCCTCCTATTTCTGCTCCAGCTCCTACCCCTGTTCCATTGGTTGATCAAGCTTCATCTTCATCAGTTGGCTTCACAGATCTTCAGCTAAGGCAACTCAAAGGCCTTTTGATGATCAGTCAGAGAAATTAAAATCAGAGTTTGAATATAAGTTCATGAATCTCAAGGAAACTCTATACTCTTTGGATGACCGGATCACCAAAATCGAGTCTACTCTCAGCACTTCTTCAGATCTTTAAGTGGAGATCTTAAGAACATATTTGAAGAGCTTAAAGATATTTGCGGAGATGGCGAAACCTACTCTAAATGCAACGCAGAGCTACAAGATAAAATTTTGACTGCTTGCACCTTTGTGGATGAGAGGCTAAAGGACTATGTGAAAATACAAACTGATGGAATGAAAAACATAATTGATCATTTGACTAGGATTGTTAGGACTCATTTTAATGTATTAGATATTCAGTCCTTGCAATGTATTGAAGTTAATGTTATGTTTTACATTTGGTATCAATGTATTAGACACTTTGATGTATTTGACATTTTGATGTAATGAATTATCCTTTTTGAATACTCAATGTATTTCTTCCTATTATCAATGAATGAATGATTTTGTTAAATCAAATCTTGAATGAATGAATTGTCTCTCTACCTTTTTGTTGATAACAAAAAAGGGGGAGAGTTTTATAGTTTTATAACTGTATATGCATATGGGAGAAATTGATTGATTAATCAAATGATATTAAAATGATTGAATGAATGAGATGGGATATTTATTTAAGTTTCATAGGGGGAGCTACCTCATTCAGGGGGAGCCTAAGCCTATTTATGAAATCAAAATAAATTCACAAATCAATCATGCATAAACTCAATGTTTTTGTCATCATCAAAAAGGGGGAGATTGTTGGGGAGATTGTTGAAAAATTATATGCCCCAATCTTATTGATTTTGATGATTACCAAAAGCCATGAGTACATTAAAAGATGTAATGAGTTTATTTACATGAACAATGAATTTATTTAGAACAATGAATGAGAATGTTAAGTATGACTTTAATCAAATTGAAAGTAACTTCAAGTTCAATGTTTAAGCTTTCAATTAGAAATTTAATACTTCATATTTTAATCAATGAGTTTTTGGAACACTTCTTGAATTGATTCTTAATGTCAATTTTATTGTATTCAAGTCAATTCAATGATTTAAAATGAATCTAGAACGAATTTAAAGTCAATCAGAAAACTTTCTGATTTTTGATACGTTCCGGAGCCGACTCTTGAGTTTCAGAGTCGACTCCCCTCAGAGTACAGAAATGACTATCTGTCTCGAGTCGACCCACGTAATTTCTCGAGTCGACCCCCGATTCTGTCGAGCCGACTCCATGACTGTGCGAGTCGACTCCGCTCAGACACCAGAGGTGTGTTTTTCTGAGCACTTCGCGAGTCGACCCCAACTTTTCATGAGTCGACCCCCGACTTTCAGGAGTCGACACTTTACTTTTGGTGAGTCGACCCTTTGACTTTCTGAACATTTCTATTTTTAGTATCACGACCTCGAGCCGACTCGGGAAAAGCATGAGTCGACTCCAGCAAATCTGGGCAAAATTTTTCCGAATGCCAACTCAGCGTCAACGGTAAGATTTTCGATTAACAGCTATTTTTCTTTATCTCTAACGGCTATATTTTTGCAGAATCTATAAATAGAGAAGCCGTTTTCAAATCAAAGATATACAAATAGAGAGATATTTATTTCAAGAGAAAGAAAGGAAAAATTGGAAAAACAGAGCTTCATTTGAAAAAATCCGTGATTCAAAATAGAGTGAAAGAAAGAGTGTGAAATCCAAGGAAGCTCCTTCTGTGTTCAAGCTCAACAATCCAAGGAAGCTTTAGAAGAAAATCCAAGAGCTATTCAAGAGCATTTCAAGTGATTTTCAACACTCAAAAGAGGAAAAGGTCAAATCAACTCCAAAGTTCATTCCGTGAAGAATCCAAGCTGAGGCTAGATTCTACACTTCAAAAGAGTTGAGAAAAAAGGAAAAGAAGAAAAGCTCAAAGCCAACCATCTGCAAATCAGGCTTTTCTAAACTTTATTCTTACATTTGTTAATATGCTCATTGAGGAGCTTTGTAACTGAAAAACTATACTTCTATTCTTTGTGTCTAGTTCAATCTAGGGGATTGAACTAGTTGAGGTAGTCTTACATCGGTACAAGCTTGGTGAAGCTTGGGTTAGGGTTTTTGTGATGGTGAGCCCTTGAAAACCAGCTGGGTTCGTTGTGCGCCCGGGAAAACAACAAGTTTGAGTTGTGAGCTTGTAAAACAACTCTGCTGTAATCTAGGGTGATTATAGTGTGGACCCAAGTGAATCTTGGGAGTGGACGTAGGTGTTGGATACACCGAACCACTATAAATTCTTTGTGTTTGCTGTGCTTTCTTTGACTCTTCCTCTATCTCTATTTTATTCACTGCACTTTGTATTTGCATTGCTATTGCCTTCATTCTTCTTAAAGCAAAACATTTTTAAAAGGCTAAATTTTAAAGACCCAATTCACCCCCCCCCCCCTCTTGGGTTGTCATCTGGGCCAACAGATATTTTTGTGATGGATGCAATTGTAACGGGTAAACCCATTAACCTTCCTAGTATGATTTTATGGTATATTGCCGACTGTGGAGGTAAGAGAAAATCAAGCTTGCCCTATGGCATGATCCTCACTAAAATTTTCCAGAGCCAAGGGATTGTCATTTCTGATAGTGAGCCTATGAGGAACTTGAGACACACAGATTTTTACGCTTGGCCACTATACATAGGATGGGATTTGTTAAGAAGAACGGAAATGAGAAGGAAAGGTTTGATAGAGGAAAGAGCAGTGGATGCTGAGGCACCGGGACCATCGGTTAGACACTCTTCGCCTGCACCTCCGAGCCCTCCTATTCCTGCTCCTGCTCCTACCTCTGCTCCTTTGTTTGATCAAGCTTCATCTTCATCAGTTGGCTTCACTAAACTTCAATTAAGGCAACTCAAAGGCCTTCTTGATGATCAGTCAGAAAAATTAAAATCAGAGTTTGAAAACAAGTTTATGAATCTCAAGGAAACTCTATACTCTTTGGATGACCGAATCACCAAAATAGAATCTACTCTCAGCACTTCTTCAGAATCTTTAAGTGGAGATCTTAAGAACATATTTGAAGAACTTAAAGATGTCTGCGGAGATGGCAAAACTTATGCTAAATGCAATGCCGAGCTCCAAGATAAAATTTTGACTGCTTGCACCTTTGTGGATGAGAAACTAAAGGACTATGTGAAGATACAAACTGATGGAATGAAAAACATAATTGATCATTTGACTAGGATTGTTAGGACTCACTTTTAATGTATTAGATACTCAGTCCTTGCAATGTATTGAAGTTAATGTTATGTTTTACATTTTGGTATCAATGTATTAGACACTTTGATGTATTAGACACTTTGATGTATTAGACACTTTGATGTAATGAATTGTCTATTTTGAATACTCATGTATTTCTTCCTATTATCAATGAATGAATGATTTTGGTAAATCATATCTTGAATGAATGAATAAATGACTATGTTTAATGCTTCTCTACCTTTTTGTTGATAACAAAAAGGGGGAGAGTTTTATAGTCTTATAACTGTATGCATATGGAAAAATTAATTAATTAATGAAATAAATAATTGAATGAATGGGATATTTATTTGAGTTTCATAGGGGGAGCTACCTCATTCAGGGGGAGCCTAAGCCTAACTATGAATCAAAATAAATTCACGAATCAATTCATGCATAAACTCAATGTTTTGTCATCATCAAAATGGGGGAGATTGTTGGGGAGTGTGTTGAAATATTATATGCCCCAATCTTATTGATTTTGATGATTACCAAAAGCCATGTGCACATTAAAAGATGTAATGAGTTTATTTACATGAGCAATGAATTTATCTAGAACAATGAATGAGAATGTTAAAGTATAACTTTAATCAAATTGAAAGTAACTTCAAGTTCAATGTTTAAGCTTTCAAAAAGAAATTCAATACTTAATATTTTAATCAATGAGTTTTGGAACATTTCTTGAATTGATTCTTAATGTCAATTTTATTATATTCAAGTCAAAATACTGATTTAAAATGAATCTGGAACGAATTTAAAGTCAATCAGAAAACTTTCTGATTTTTGATACGTTCCGGAGCCGACTCTTGAGTTTCGAGTCGACTCCACTCAGAGTACAGAAATGACTGTCTGTCTCGAGTCGACCCATGCAATTTCTCGAGTCGACCCCCGATTCTGTCGAGCCGACTCCATGACTGTGCGAGTCGACTCCGCTTAGACACCAAAGGTGTGTTTTTCTGAGCACTTCGCGAGTTGACCCCCAACTTTTCATGAGTCGACCCCCGACTGTCAGGAGTTGACACTCATTTTTGATGAGTCGACCCTTTGACTTTCTGAACATTTCTATTTTTGGTATCACGACCTCGAGCCGACTCGCGGAAAGCATGAGTCGACTCCAGCAAATCTGGGCAAAATTTTTCCGAATGCCAACTCAGCGTCAACGGTAAGATTTTTAATTAACGGCTATTTTTCTTTGTTTCTAACGGCTATATTTTTGCAGAATCTATAAATAGAGAAGTCGTTTTCAAATCAAATACACACAAATAGAGAGATATTCACTTCAAAAGAAAAAGAAGAGAAAAATCGAAAAAACAGAGCTTCAATTGAAAAAATCTGAGATTCAAAATAGAGTGAAAGAAAAAAAGTGAAATCAAATGAAGCTCCTTCTGTGTTCAAGCTCAACAATCCAAGGAAGCTTCAGAAGAAAATCCAAGAGCTATTCAAGAGCATCTCAAGTGATTTTCAACACTCAAAGAAAAGAGGAAAAGCTCAAATCAACTCCAACATACATTCCGTGAAGAATCCAAGCTGAGGCCCGATTCTACACTTCAAAGGAGTTAAGGAAAAGAAGAAAAGCTCAAAGCCAACCAACTGCAAATCAGGCTTTTCTAAACTTCATTTATATATTTGTTTATCTGCTCATTGAGGAGCTTTGTAACTGAAAAACAATACTTTTATTCTTTGTGTCTAGTTCAATCCGGGGGATTGAACTTGAGGAGGTAGTCTTACCTCGGTACAAGCTTGGTAAAGCTTGGGTTAGGGTTTTTGTGCTGGTGAGCCCTTGAAAACCAGCTGGGTTCGTTGTGATCCCGGAAAAACACAAGTTGAGTTGTGAGCTTGTAAAACAACTCTGCTGTAATCTAGGGTGATTATAGTGCGGACCCAAGTAAATCTTGGGAGTGGACGTAGGTGTTGGATACCCCGAACCACTATAAAATCTTTGTGTTTGCCGTGCTTCCATTGACTCTTTATCTATCTCGTTTTATTCACTGCACTTTGTATTTGCTTTGCTATTGCCTTCATTCTTATTAAGCAAACATTTTTAAAAGGCTAATTTTTAAAGAACCCAATTCACCCCCCCCCTCTTGGGTTGTCATCTGGTCAACAGGGTGGATCCCTGTTATAGCCGCCTTGCGGGACTGGTTTGTCCCCTTTGGGTCGGCGTGCTGGGTCCGTGGCTTCATGTGGACCAGAGGAGGAGGCGGTCGGAGAGGAAGGAGCTGCGGCCTCCCTATGAAGGTGCGGAGCAGGGGGAGCTACGAAACGCTCCTAAACCAGGTGGGTCAGGGCTTGGACTTGCTGGACCAGCGTGGCGAACTGGTCCTGGGTCACCGGGATGGCTGGTGGTGACAGGGTCTCAACTGGTGGAGGCTGCGGCGCCGTGTTGCCTGTCGGATCAGGTCTTTGAGCGACGATATGGTCCTGGGCTTCAGAGGTTGTTCTTCTCTGATTAGCCATTGGAGAGGTTCTACTCCAGATCGAGATCCTTGTCTCCTTTCTTCAAGTTTTAACGGGACTTGAGGCCCTTCCTCTAGCGCCAATCTGTTGCCGTCGGGATCCGTCTTCCGACTCGGGCGCGGTCGATCTCCTGGTCTGGGCTTCCTCCTGGGCAGACCTGCATAGAAGTCCTCGCGCGAGAGGCGTTGGGGGTGGCCCTCCGCGGAAGACCCTCTGACGCTCAAGTCAGTGGGGATCGGTGATCAACAGAAAATGGGGAGAGGGATCTCCCGGGGAGTCTCTCCAGGGTGGCCAATCGGGAGCTCTAGGGGAGCACCGACGAGCAATGGAGGAGAGTGAGAGTGAGAGTGAGCCAGGGGCAGTGAGCGCGTACCTGAGAGAATCAGAGGATGCCGTATTATAGGTAATGACCTGGATCTTGAGTGCCTTCTGGAAGGTTCGAAGGTTGTTAGGATACGGGAATGAATCGAATCAGGCCGTTGTGAGGCCGTGAGATCCGTATCGTGCTCGTTGAGGGATCGATGGCTAGGAGAGCTCTTTGATGGCCTGAGGTCTGATAGATGCGTAGGTCCTATGTAGTTATATTAGGTCCTAGACACTCTCCAACATGATTCTTTGCCTGGGATTCCGTTACGATAGGTCTAGGCTCTCTCGCGTCGGGTTCCACGAAGGTGAGTATCGAGTCATGGATCGCTCAGGGAGGCCGAGCTATAGAAGCCCGGGGGAAGCCGAGCTATATAAAGCTCGGGGAGGCCGAGCTATGGGAAGCTCGGGGAAGACGAGCTGCAGGAAGCTTGGGAAGCCGAGCTATGGAAAGCTCGGGGAAGATGAGCTACAGGAAGCTCGTGGGAAGCCGAGCTATGAGAAGCTCGTGGAAAGCCGAGCCATGGGAAGCTCGGGGAAGACGAGCTACAGGAAGCTCGTGGAAGCCGAGCTATGGGAAGCTCGTGGAAAGCCGAGCCATGGGAGGCTCGGGAAAAACCGAGCCATGGGAGGCTCGGGGAAAACGAGCTACAGGAAGCTCGGGGAAGCCGAGCGATGGAAGCTCGGGGAAAGCCGAGCCATGGGAGGCTCGGGGAAAACAAGCTACAGGAAGCTCGGGGAAAGCCGAGCCATGGGAGGCTCGGGGAAAACGAGCTGTGGGAAGCTCGAGGGAAACCGAGCCATGGGAAGCTCGGGGAAAACGAGCTACAGGAAGCTCGGGGAACCCGAGCCATGGGAGGCTCGGAGGAAGCCGAGCTACAGCTAGCTCGGGGAAGGTTGAGTTATGGGTAGTTCGGAAAGGTCGGGCTATGGAAACCCGGAAAGAACGAGTCAGAGGTCGCATTGCCGCCGGACCATATTAGTTCAGCTTGTTCCTCGGGGGCATATCGTAGCGGGCGGAGGGATGGGGCTGATCCTAGCCTCCTCGCACGATTATCAATGCAATGACGATTCTACCCCTCAATAGTCTCAAGTGTCAAGCTCTTTGGTTATATGTATCTTGCATGAATTGAGTTGTTCAAACTTGTCTAATAACCATCATAGCCTTACTTATCCCACTTGCACCAATGTGGCTGGCAATTGTGTCCAGAAATCAATTCAAAGCTTCAACATGAGCATGCCATTGTGTTAGGAGGGCAACTTCAAGTACTCATCTTACCCAAGACCTAGAAGCTCGATGAGATCGATCTAGCAAAAGCCATCAGTGAGAGCATTGTAGGTGAATCATCGACTGAGGATTTCCATGACTCAGACTGCTTTGTCGATGTTCCTCCAGTTGATGACGACGATATTGGGCATGCGTTCGAGAAAGTAGGGGGACTCACTCTACTCACTAGCTTTGTAGGACTTGTTGGGGAGTTTCATTCAGTGGCTTTATTTCCTTTTGGCTGTATTTGGATCTAGGAATAAGGCTTCCAATAGGCCCTTATTCCGGTTTATTCTTCCAAAATGGTGAAAAAGGAGCATGGGCCTCACTGAAATTTCTATTCCAATCAATTCTTCTTATACCCAATTTCTTATTCCATGGTAACCCATGGAATAGCTCCTATTCCAGAGGCACCAATGAAATTAAATTAAATAAATTTATTTATAATATCATTTAAATAAATTAAATAAATATATTTATAATATAATTTAAAATTAAATAAATTTATTAATAAAAAATAATAAATTAAGTATGTTATTTTTTTCTTTATTAGTATAAATATGTTCTTATATTATTTTATAATAATAATTAATTATTATCTTATTTATTAATAAATAATAATTTATTCAAGTCATTTTAAAAAATAAAAATTGATAAACCATTTTTATTGGAAGGGGTATTCTTGAAATTTCTGAAAAATTCTTCATCTATTCCTATTAGAATACATGCTTATTCCCATGTTATCCAAACATCATTTGGAATAACACTACATTAATTGCACTGGAATAACATGGAATACCATATTTTCATCCAAACAGAAATCTGGAATAACAAGAAGAATAAGCTATTCTTGGGGAATTCATATTCTTATTTTCGGAATAATTTTTTGACATCCAAACACTACCTTTGGGTTTATGTGGATTAGGGATAATTGAGGGGAGGAGGAAAAAGAAGATGAATAATAAAAATAATGTTTGAGAGAAAGATGAAAAGAAGAAAGGAAGAAAAATGAGAATTACTTATTTTTGTCTTTACTTTTCAATAGCTTAAAATTCTTTATCCCTTAAATTAGGAATAAAGAGAAAAAATAAATATTTTTTAACTTTTTTTATCTTTTCATTTTTATTTTTAAAATCTTTTATTTTCTTCTTATAATAAAGGCTAATTTAAAATATAATTTTTTTTTTCTATCTAAGCAAAATGAGTCTAAATTATTATTCTTCTTTTTTTTTTCTCTCCTCCTTAAATAAAACAGGAATGACAATCATTTTCTTCTTTTTCTTTCTCTTCTTTTCTTTTGCCTTCCAAAATCCAAACAAACACTCCAAGTCTAGATTTTTTCAGATTTTTGGGGCTGTATTAACAGCTTAATTAATTTAAGCCACCTTATAATAACATTGCCTTTTATATTCATCAGTTGGTTTAATCAATTTTGTTAGTGAACCAAAATTATGTCATCAAACAAACTCGAATAAATATTATTGAATAATAATTAAACTTAAATTATAAACATATATTACATTTTTTTTCACGTTTAATATGAAACTAAATTTAAGAATATCATAATCTTTTCTCCTCTATCGTAACGAAAAGTAAGAAGAGGGTGAAAGAGGGAAAACGACACCTAATTCAAATGCAATGCTGGAGGCTTTCACATGGGGCTGTGATTGCAATATGTTAATAAAACAAAGAAAGTTTTTGGATGAGGTAACGGATATGAGAGTATGATTTGTTTCCTTAAAATAATAATAATAAGATGCCGTGAGCTATCAAGCACAGAAGGTAGGAGGATCTCAGCTGTTAAATTGATAGGCCTCTTGTTGGCACTAAATCATCGTCCTTGAATATCCACAAGCATCCGGTCGCCTCCTCCAGCGAGCTCGAAATCCTTCGGCGAGCTTCTTGCACCTGGGAGCTTACAAACAAGTCCTGAGAATCGAAGATTCTGATAGAAACCCTCCGACACTCAAGTCAGTATTCTGAACAACAGCTGTTAGCTTGTGGAAGTCCGAAAGAGAGGAGAGAGAGGCTGTGTTCCGTCAGAGTAGGTGACTGCAGCTGGTTGGCAGATGCTATTTGGTTTGGACAGCTGTTGCAGGCTGCTGCAGGGTATGGCCGACCGTTACGGCGCTTGCCAGACATGTCCCACATGCCACCTTTCCGCTATTTTATGTGGACAGTGATGACGATAAAGTCAGGCACGTGGGCCCCAAAGTGCAGCCGCTGGGGCAGAAGATGAAGTTTGGAGTTGAAGCCGGCTGTCCCTCGTAGAGCATTGATTATAGAGCACTTGCATGACACTGTTCACTTGCATGGTGATGACGCCCAATCACCGATCCTGAACGTCGGGAACGGAGTGCTTCTCCAACTTCGCTTGACCGGGTTGCCTGCAAAGAAGTCCCAAGACCGGAGATGATTCTCCGATGGGACCCTCCGACGTCCAAGTTAGCGACTGAGGTCACAGCTGAAGAGGGGCTCGAATGAGCCCTTTTTGGTGTGGAAAAAGAGATCAATCTGATGCTGCCAGATCACCCCCTTGAACGTCCGCGAGCATCCGGTCGCCTTCCCCAGCGAGCCCGGGATCTTCCGGCGAGCTTCTCGCGTCTGGGAGCCTGCAAAAAGTCCCGGGGGCTGGAGATTCCGGCGAGGACCCTCCGACGCTCAAGTCAGTGCTCTGGGCAACAGCCGTGAGCTTGAGGAAGCTCGAAAGAGAAAGCGAGAGAGAGGCTCGGAGAAGAGCTTTCTGTGAGCAGAATGAGCGTTTTAGAGTATTGTTGTGGTTATCAGTTCTTAGTTCAGTTCTTCGTTACCTGGTCGGGGGTCTCTCTTACCCATTTTATAGATGTATGGAGTCTATCTGATTTGAGTAGTTGAGGCCTCATAATGACGACTTTGGTGGATGAAGTGTCAGAGTTGATGTATGTGAGGCTTGGGGTGCTGCCACTTGTAAGAGCATTTAAGGTGATGGCAGCAATGGCAGAGCTTGCTTCCTTCTTTGATATGTCAGGATTGCAGGTCAAGTCCCATCAAAGTGGGTGGCTATAGCTGGTTGGTGGGTAAAGTCCCATCAACGACGTGGCCAATGGGTAGGTGGACCTGGCGTTGTCAGGCGGCGCGAGTCAGAGAGGTGGCTCCCTGAATTGCTGGGGCCATGCTGGGGCCAATCTGGAGAGAACTGGAACATCTTGACCCTCCCGAGGGAGCTGAGGCTGAGCCTGGTTGACCAGGGGCGGCCGGGGCCGTCCTCCCCGGCCAGGAAGTGCCGGGGCGGGGCCGGCCAGGAATGGCTGGGGCCGGCCCGGCCGGCTCGGAGATGCCGGGGCCGAGAAGGGCCGGCCAAGATGGCCGAGGATGACTCGGCGGGCACGGAGATGCCGGGGCCGGCTGGGAAGTGTTGGGGCCGGCTAGCTTGGACACGCCGGGGCCGGCTAGGAAAGTGTCGGGGCCGGCCAGCTTGGACACTCCGAGGGCCGGCTAGGAAAGTGCCGGGGCCGGCCAGCTTGGACACGCCGAGGGCTGGCTAGGAAAGTGCCGGGGCCGCCTAGATTGGAGACGTAGGGGGCCGGCTAGGAAGACGTCGGGCCGCTTGGGAAGGTGCCGGGGCCGCCTAGCTTGAACACGCCGGGGGATGGCTAGGAAAGTGCCGGGGCCGGCCAGCTTGGACACGCCGAGGGCCGGCTAGGAAAGTGCCGGGGCCAGCTAGGAGGTGCTGGGGCCGCCTAGATTGGAGACCTAGGGGGCCGGCTAGGAAGACGCCGGGCCGCTTGGGAAGGTGCCGGGGCCGCCTAGCTTGGACACACCGGTGTCACCACCCTGATATTGCGCATGTGCGCCTTGGAAGCGTCGGCCATGGAGGTGTCAGCCTTGGAGCTGTCGGCCATAGAGCTGCCGGCCATGGAGCTGTCGGCCATGGAGCTGCCGGCCTTGGAGCTGCCGGCCTTGGAGCTGCCGGCCATGGAGCTGTCGGCCATGGAGCTGTCGGCCTTGGAGCTGTCGGCCATAGAGCTGCCGGCCATGGAGCTGCCGGCCTTGAAGCTGCCGGCCTTGGAGCTGTCGGCCATGGAGCTGCCAGCTTTGGAGCTACCAGCCTTGAAGCTGTCGGCCTTGGAGCTATCGGCCTTGGAGCTGTCGGCCTTGGAGCTGTCGGCCATGAAGCTGCCGGCCTTGGAGCTGCCGGCCTTGGAGCTGTCGGCCTTGGAGCTGTCGGCCATGGAGCTGTCGGCCTTTGAGCTGTCGGCCTTGGAGCTGCCGGCCTTGGAGCTGCCGGCCATGGAGCTGCCACCCATGGAGCTACCGGCCTTGAAGCTGTCGGCCTTGGAGCTGTCGGCCATGGAGCTGCCAGCCTTGGAGCTGCCAGCCTTGAAGCTGTCGGCCTTGGAGCTGTCGGCCTTGGAGCTGCCGGCCATGGAGCTGTCGGCCTTAGAGCTGCCGGCCTTGGAGCTGTCGGCCTTGGAGCTATCGGCCATGGAGCTGCCGGCCTTGGAGCTGTCGGCCTTGGAGCTATCGGCCATGGCGCTTATAGCAATTGGGTGTGCGTGGCTTTATGAGGCCATAAACGCTACTGTGGCCAAAGGGCCATTTGGAGGCCAAAGGGGGGCTCCGTCGGTTTCCTTCCTTCATGGTTCTCTAACGGCGTTGGATCAGCCACATCAGATGCCCCCTCGCCCCTGAGTCGAAGCGGGTCCACCCAGCAAGGCGAAAGGGGCGTTACCTCCCAAGCGGCTGATCCTCGCCTGACTTTAGGCCTTTAACTTTTGACATGAAGTTTGGATGTGGGTCTCCGTCCACATGCTGTTGAGGCAAAGAGCCAATGATGCCGCAATGATGCTCCTGAGATAGAGGGAGCCGTTGCCGCGGAGGCAGAGATAAGCCGCTGGGGCTGTAATAAGGCCGTTGAGGCTAAAACAAGATGGCTAAAGCAGAAATAAAACCACAGGGACTGAAATAAAATTGCCTGTGTGTGTTTGTGTGCTAGTCCAGAAGGTGACTCAAGCGGGTACAGGCTGTTAGGGATTTGAGCCGACTCGGGGCGTATGCTAGCCAGGCCGAGTGGTATCCATTAGCCGCCATACCGTCGAGCTACTCTGAAACCACCTCGGGGGTTTCGTGGCTGGCCTGAGGGGTGACTCGAGGTCGCTGGAATCATAGGTCTTGAACCACCGCGGGGGTTTTGCGGCCGGCCCGGGGGTAACCTTTTGATAACAGGACCGTCGAGAGCCTTTTGAATGGTTGGTTTTCCCATAATGCATTTAGATACTAATGAAAAGAAACCTTTTCTTGTAGTGTACTTAGCTCTTTGTTGGAGGAATTTGTCTCCTTCTGCTTCGTTTTGGGAGGCTCCACGTTAGTGGCTTTTGTTGGTGAGCTTGGAGGGGCTCTTTACTTTTGGCATGAAATTTAGAGGTGGGTGTCTGTCAACTGTGAGCTGAGGAGTTGGCCTTTCCTAGCTGTGAGCCGATTGACCGTTGGCCGCTAATGCAGGGCTGAAGCCGCTGAGGCTGAAATGAAGCCGTTGAGGCTGTGACGAAGCTGCTGAGGCAAAGTTGAGGACATTGAGAGCCTTTGGAACCCCGGAGGGTGACCTGAGAGTTGAGAGTCGTCAAGTGCCTTTTATAACGAGCTGGCCTCGAGCTTTTTGTGCTGAGCTGGGGTCGAGTTTAGAGTGCCGGCGCTTGGGGTCAACCGAGGTCTTCCCTGCTGGACCTGCCGACCGGGGTCGGGCTTTAGTTGTTGAGAGCCGATGATACATCGCTCTGCCAGTGGTACACTGGCTTCATGCCTGGCTGGCCCAGGGCTTTTTGTGCTGATCGGGGTCGGGCTTTAGTTGTTGAGAGCCGATGGTACATCGCTCTGCCAGTGGTACACTGGGCTTCATGCCTGGCTGGCCCAGGGCTTTTTGTGCCGACCGGGATCGGGCTTTAGTTGTTGAGAGCCGATGGTACATCGCTCTGCCAGTGGTACACTGGGCTTCATGCCTGGCTGGCCCAGGGCTTTTGTGCCGACCAGGATCGGGCTTTAGTTGTTGAGAGCCGATGGTACATCGCTCTGCCAGTGGTACACTAGGCTTCATGCCTGGCTGGCCCAGGGCTTTTTGTGCCGACCGAGGTTGGGCTTTAGTTGTTGAGAGCCGATGGTATATCGCTCTGCCAGTGGTACACTGGGCTTCGTGCCTAGCTGGCCCAGGGCTTTTTGTACCGACCGGGGTTGGGCTTTAGTTGTTGAGAGCCGATGGTGCATCGCTCTGCCAATGGTACACTAGGCTTCGTGCCTGGCTGGCCCAGGGCTTTTGGTGCCGACCGGGATCGGGCTTTAGTTATTGAGAGCCGATGGTACATCGCTCTGCCAGTGGTACACTGGGCTTCGTGCCTGGTTGGCCCAGGGCTTTTGTGCCGACCGAGGTCAGCCTTTAGTTGTTGAGAGCCTATGGTACATCGCTCTGCCAGTGGTACATTGGGCTTCGTGCCTGGCTGGCCCAGGGTTTTTTGTGCCGACCGGGATCGGGCTTTGGTTGTTAAGAGCCGATGGTACATCACTCTGCCAGTGGTACATTGGGCTTCGTGCCTGGCTGGCCTAGGGCTTTTTGTGCCGACCGGGGTCGGGCTTTGGATGTTGATGCAAGGTAGATCTTCCCTGCATGACATTTTTAAGTATTAATGAAAGAAAACTGTCTTAAGTGCAATATACTTAGCTCTTGTAGCACCCATATTTTCCTTTTGCGGGTTTGAGCACTTTCGTCCGCTGGTGACCTGCCCCCCAGGGAGTCATGTTAGTCGGATTGGAAGTGTCGTTGCTCTTACTTGGGCCTTTCCTCGCATTAGAGGCCAGGACGAGATGCCTGTGGTCGGGAAGAAGCTGGAAACCGGGACAAAGCTGGAGTCCGTTGAGGAAAGCCTCGACAGTTGGTGGTCATTGAAGATGAATGGCTGGGAGAGTCCATCGAGGGCGTTGCTGAGAGTTGAGTGGCCCCCGAGCGTTGCTTCTGCAGTTCATGAACTGCTACTTTCAAAGATTGATCTTGCTGATTGAGGATGGTCAGCTGGTTAATCAGAGCAGCTGAAGCTGGTGGTGAAGGAGGGGCAGGGAGAGAGAGACTGGTCTTTTGTCGCTCAGTGCAATGTGGATGCCCCCCAGCACGATTTGTAAGAACCTCTGGCATGTGCATCACCACCACTGCTATAGAGGGGACAGAGATGTATAGCTCAAGGAGACAGAGCTTTCTTTCCTTCAGCGCGTCCCCCCTTCCTGGCGTGCCAATCTGATGACGCCCAATCACCGATCCTGAACATCGGGAACGGAGTGCTTCTCCAACCTTCGCTTCACCGGGTTGCCTGCAAAGAAGTCCCAAGATCGGAGAGGATTCTCTGGTGGGACCCTCCGACGTCCAAGTTAGCGACTGAGGTTACAGCTGAAGAGGGGCTCGAATGAGCCCTTTTTGGTGTGGAAAAAGAGATCAATCTGATGCTGCCAGATCACCCCCCTCGAACGTCCACGAGCATCCGGTTGCCTTCCCCAGCGAGCCTGGGATCTTTCGGTGAGCTTCTCGTGTCTGGGAGCCTGCAAAAAGTCCCGGGGGCCGGAGATTCCAGCGGGGACCCTCCGACGCTCAAGTCAGTGCTCTGGGCAACAGCCGTGAGCTTGAGGAAGCTCGAAAGAGAAAGAGAGAGAGGCTCGGAGAAGAGCTTTCTGTGAGCAGAAATGAGTGTTTTAGAGTATTGTTGTGGTTATCAGTTCTTAGTTCAGTTCTTCATTACCTGGTCGGGGGTCCCTCTTACCCATTTTATAGATGTATGGAGTCTATCTGATTTGAGTGGTTGAGGCCTTATAATGACAACTTTGGTGGATGAAGTGTCAGAGTTGATGTCTGTGAGGCTTGGGGTGCTGCCACTTGTAAGAGCATTTAAGATGATGGCAACAATGGCAGAGCTTGCTTCCTTCTTTGATATGTCAGGACTGCAGGTCAAGTCCCATCAAAGTGGGTGGCTGCAGCTAGTTGGTGGGTCAAGTCCCATCAATGATGTGGCCAGTGGGTAGGTGGACCTGGCATTGTCAGGCGGTGCGAGTCAGAGAGGTGGCTCCCTGAATTGCTGGGACCACGCTGGGGCCAATCTGGAGAGAACTGGAACATCTCGACCCTCCCGAGGGAGCCGAGGCTGAGCCTGGTAGACCAGGGGCGGCCGGGACCGTCCTCCCCGGCCAGGAAGTGCCAGGGCGGGGCCGGCCAGGGATGGCTAGGGCCGGCCCGGTCGGGTCAGAGATGCCGGGGCCGAGAAGGGCCGGCCAGGATGGCCGGGGATGACTCAGCGGGCAGAGATGCCGGGGCCGGCTGGGAAGTGCCGGGGCCGGCTAGCTTGGACACGCCGGGGCCGACTAGGAAAGTGCCGGGGCCGGCCAGCTTGAATACGCCGAGGGCCGGTTAGGAAAGTGCCGGGGCCGGCCAGCTTGGACAAGCCGAGGGCCGGCCAGCTTGGATACGCCGAGGCTGGCTAGGAAAGTACCGGGGCTGCCTAGATTGGGGCCACCTAGCTTGGACATGCCGGGGGCCGGCTAGGAAAGTGCCGGGGCCGGCCAACTTGGACACGCCTGGGGCCGGCTAGGAAAGTGCTGGGGCCGGCCAGCTTGGACACGCCGAGGGCTGGCTAGGAAAGTGCCGAGGCCGGCCAGCTTGGACACGCCGAGGGCCGGCTAGGAAAGTGCCGGGGCCGGCTGGGAGGTGCCGGGGCCGCCTAGATTGGAGACGTAGGGGGCCGGCTAGGAAGACGCTGGGCCGCTTGGGAAGGTGCCGGGGCCGCCTAGCTTGGACACGCCGGGGGCCGGCTAGGAAAGTGCCGGAGCCGGCCAGCTTGGACACGCCGAGGGCCAGCTAGGAAGACGCTGGGCGCCGACCTTGGAGGCGTCGGCCATGGAGGTGTTGGCCTTGGAGCTGTCGGCCATAGAGCTGCCGGCCATGGAGCTATCGGCCTTGGAGCTGTCGGCCATGGAGCTGCTGGCCTTGAAGCTGTCGGCCTTGGAGCTATCGGCCATGGCGCTTAGAGCAATTGGGTGTGCTTGGCTTTATGAGGCCATAAACGCTACCGTGGCCGAAGAGCCTTTTGGAGGCCAAAGGAGGGCTCTGTCGGTTTCCTTCCTTCATGGTTCTCTAACGGTGTTGGATCAGCCACATCACATGATACTATTCATGGCCGAGGCCGAGGGCGAGGGGCTGTAGTCGGGAGATATGCCGGGCTTCATGGGAAGAAGGAAGGCCATGCACATGGTTTCATGGGTCCAAAGTCACATGCCTGGCCGAGGAAGAGTCGGTAGGCAAGGTTGAGGGGGCAGCAGTCCGAATTGAGGCCGACGGGGGCTTGCAGACTGGAGTCGGTGTGGCTCCTTGGGCGCAAGAAAGAGAAAGGGAAGGAGGGGCTGTGCTGAGAGGTGGCTGCATGAAGACGGGAGGATAATGCACCCCCCCCCCCCTCCATGCACGTGAACGCTGCATGGCTGCATGGAAGAGGAGGAGAAAGGCCCCACTTCCATGCACATGAATACCGCATTGGAGTTTGCCCATGCTGGCAGCCGAAGATGTCCAGAGCCGAGGCCCGAGGTGAGCAGTCCGAGGCTGAAGAGGAGCCGGTCCGAGGCCGAGGAAAGCCGTCCGAGGCCGAGGGGGGCTGTCCGAGGCTGAGGTGTCGTCCGCTAGGAGAGAGGAGCTGGCAAGAGTTGGAGATGGTGGCCGTACAAGGCCGAGGCGGAGTCGGGATGGTCCAAGGCCGAGGGAGTCGTCCGAAGCCGAGGGGAGCTGGCAGGAGCTAAAGATGGAGGCCGTACAAAGCCGAGGCGGAGTCGGAGATGGTCCGAGGTGAAGTCTGGAGCTAGGCGCTGAGAGAAGAGGCTGGGAGCTCACATTTGGAGGACGGGAAGGAACTATAGTTGGGCCCGCTGTCGGGAGCTGGAGTGGAGCTGGGAGGGACGGAGGATCAGACTTGGGAGCTCAGCTCTGGTCCTTGAATGCGGGGAGCTTCGTGGGAGAGAAGATCCGGAGTCTTTGAGCTTCTTGATGGTGAACAGTTGAGAGGAGAGAGAAAAGGTGGTGGAGCTTCCGTTAATCAGGGACGTCCGTGGTAGGAGCCGGGAGCAGCTCGAGGCGGCCGAGGGGTAGCTCGGGAGCAGCCTGAGACGGCTGAGGTGGAGCTTCCATGAACTGGGGATGTCCGTGGGAGGAGCCGGGAGCAGCTTGAAACGGCCGAGGGGGAGCTCGGGAGCAACTTGAGGCGACGGAGGGGGAGCTCGGAGCAACCTGAGGCAGCCGAGGGGGAGCTTGGGAGCTTCCGGAGGCGGCCGAGGTGGAGCTTGGGAGCTTCCGGAGGCGGCCGAGGTAGAGCTCGGGAGCAGCTTGAGGCGGCCGAGGCTTAGCTCGGGAGCTTCCGAAGGTGGCTGAGGGGGAGCTCGAGAGCACCTGGAGGCAGCCGAGGAGTAGCTCGGGAGCTTCCGAATGTGGCTGAGGGTGAGCTCGGGAGCAGCCTGAGACGGCTGAGGGTGAGCTCGGGAGCAGCCGCAAGGTCTCTGTGCCGGGGCCCTGTCGCCTGGGAGGAGATGGAGTAAAGAGCCTGGGAAGGAGAGCTTGAAGCTGGGGCCACTCGCGCGGGGGCTGCCAAGCCGGAAAGACCCGGAGGACTGGAAGCCCGAAGCCACGGAGACCAAGATGACCAGGAGTCGGGGCAAAACCATTGTGCTTCAAGAGCCAAAAGCGAGATCGGAGGTGGAGCTTGGGAGGAGACGAATGCTTTGGTGCTACGGTCTCTCCTGCATGGGGGCACGTTGGAGCCATGCAACGTAGGCGTGGGGGGTGCTGTTGAAGTTGGTGAAGTGGCAGCCAAGGCCTCACTGGAACAAAAGCCCGGGACAACCAAAGGCGTCCGACCCTGTTCCAGGATCCGGCACGACGCTGGGGACTCCTCGCGGCCGAGGGGAAAAGCCGAGAGCCGAGGCCAACGGGAAGAGGCCGAAGGTCGAGGCCGATGGGAAGAGATCATCCGAAGGGAAGAGACTGGGCCCTCGGCTCTGCCCGAAGTAGCGCTGGTGCACCGAAGAAAGCCACGGTCGGGTGCAAAGTGGTCGGGAACGACCGAAAGCAGGGGAGCCGGGGGCTTCCGTTCGAACTCGGGGGTGACCAGAACTATCCGAGGAGTCGAGGATGTCCGAAGCATCAAAACAACGCTGAGAGCAACCACAGAATCGGACGGCCGATGAGGATGGAGAGGATTGTGGCCAGATCTGGTAGAAGACTGGAAGGGAGTCGGGACAGAGCCGAAGACCTAATGGAACTCCCTCCTCTCTTCCTTGGTCTTTGGCTCATCTTCCCCTCCCCCCCCCCCCCTTGTAGCACCCGGTTCAAACGAACCAGGCTTGGTTCAGATGAACCAAGCTCCAGACTGTTGGGTTTCCCGGACTGACGCTTCGCTCCAGGTGAAGCGCTTAGTCTTCCGGGAAACCCCGATCCGAAGCGCTGCACAGGTGATTAAATAGGAAGGAGGAGGACTCCTTCTTCACGCTGGCGCACTCCATCCATCAGGTAATCCTCTGGTCCAGAGAGAGAGAGAGAGAGAGCATGAGAGTGAGAGACAGAGACAGGGAGACAGAGAGAGCGAGGGAGACAGAAGAAATTGTGTTGCCGGCCGATCCCTTGGTTCAGGCCCGGCGGCGTGCTCGCCGCCTCGCCGGGCCTGAGCCTTGGCCGGCGACCCCGCCGGTGCCGGGGGAGGCGTCCGGCGGGGTGGTGGTGGAGAGAGAGAAGAGGGAGAGGGCCAATTGGCCCTTCTCTCGCGCGGTGGCGGAAGCCGGCTTCCGCCGGTTGGTTCGGGCCCGGCGGCGTGCTCGCCGCCTCGCCGGGCCCGAGCTTTGGCCTGTCGCCTCCACCGCCGCCGGGCGTGCGTCCGGTGGAGGTCCGGCCGGCCAAGGTGGCCGGCCGTGCCGCCGGCACAGCATCGTGCTGCGCGGATGAGAGGGAGAAGATGAGAGAAATTAAGGAGAGAGAGGGAGTTTGGCGGCCGGCCGCAGCGGCGGCCGACTCTGGCCCAGCCACCGGCGGCCGGGCCGCCCTCAATTTGGCCGGCGGCGGCCCTGGCCGCCGGCTAAGTCCCTGTCCCTGTTCGGTGAAACAGGGGATCGGGTGGGCTATGATTGAACCGGGCCGGCTGGGCCGGCCGGTTCAGGGCCTTTTGGATCGTGCAGCGACCTATTTTGGGGTTAGTTTTTTGGCCCCGTAACGGGCCGGGATTAGCAAAATATTTATATGGCTAGAATCTGGATGAATTCTAGTTTCATGGGGTATTTTTACTTCCCCAATTGGGTATGTATAGTGGGAGATATTTGAGCCCAAGTAGGGCCCGTGAACTAGTCTGGGTAGAAATTCTAAGGGTCATTTTAATATTCGTATTCTAATAAATTATTGTGTAAATGATCCTGTAGGTGCTCAGACATCTGACTAGCTGATATATATCTGTTGGATTGCGTATTGAGGTAAGTAAGCCAGTTATCAGTATTTAATAAATTATTCATTATATGAATGTTTAAATTATGAATTATATTGTGACATGAAGAACTGTTATGGCTAAATTGTAAGTAGATGAATATTATGAACACATGGTTGTTTATGTGCTATGATTTCATATGTGGATGCTATGCATGAGAGATGCAGTTATTATGACATTGATGTGATATATTACATGCAATTGTTCAGTAAGTATAATCCACTGTTATGCAATATAGAGATGCTATTATATGCTTGTGCATGATGTGAGGTACTGTTATGTGTCGCTGCGGTTCTCCTTTATCATGTCATACCACACACACGTCTAGAGGACGTGTTCTGCTTGTTTATGCCACACACACATCTAGAGGATGTGTTCTGCTTGTTTATGCCACCTACACGTCTAGAGGACGTGTTCTGCTTGTTTATGCCATTCACACGTCTAGAGGACGTGTTCTGCTTGGGTTCGAGATGGCATCACGCATCTAGAGGATGTTCTAAGTTCTATGAGGTGGCATCACACATCTAGAGGATGTGTTCTGCTTGGTTCGAGGTGGCATCACACATATAGAGTCTGTGTTCTGGTGGATTATGACATGGCGTGACCCTAGTATCTGGACCCTTTCAGTAGGGGGATGCTTGTTGGTACACTATTGAGATATTGCAGGGTCGTGGGTCACATTTACAGTTACCATTGAGAGTATAAACAGTGGGTTTACTTACATTGCATGTTTGAGTATTTGTGTAATGTTTAAGCATGCAAATCATTTATATGCTTATTTATTGCTATGCTATGATTTGACTGTATAACGTGGCTTACTTATTGAGTGTAAGCTCATAAAAATCTTACAATGTTTTTGTCAGAGCCACGAGGTTGAAGATAGACTGTTGGGGTGATGGATCTCCTATTAAATAAAACAAGATCCTTTATTTTGTTGTAACCCCAGTACTACATATGTGTAGGGCTTGATGCCCAAACTTTATTATTATGGTGTGTAAGGGTTTGTAACCCAAAACTTTTAGTATTGAGTGATGTGTTTGGCTTGGTTATATATAATAATGTTAAGTGTAAAAATTTTGTGACGCCTTGCGTGCTCGGCACGCAGCGGGTTGTCACCCTAGCCCGATATTTGGGTCTAGGGCATGACAGCTTTAGTGGTATCAGAGCCTGGTTTTGACCCTAGGGACACAGACATATTGACATGATAACACGTAGAGAACATATTTTGATGACATTATACTTAGAGACACCTGACACATTAGTTTATGATGATATTAACCATATCTAATTTAACAGGAATTAGTTATGGCTCGCCATACTAGGAGCCAACTGTATGAGGAGGACTCTCTGGCCGGTAATGCTGATCAGCCAGTGGGTCAAGGAACTACTGGAGGTTCGGCCCCTGCCAACCCAGTAGGAACTGAGCACCAGCGATTCCAGTCCGAGATGCTTCAAGCTCTCTCGGGTATGGCGCAGTCTATGCAGGACATGCAGCATCAGATCCAGCAGGCTTTGACTGCTCAGTCTGCACCCCCTTCTGCTCCGACTCAGCCTGCCCTTCCTGTCCCGTAGTTGCAGCCAACCTTATCCACTCAATCAGCACCGCCAATCCAGTCTGCTTTATCTCAATCCTGGGTGGGGAACGGCCGCAGCTTTGCAGATTTCAAGAAGTTTGCCCCTGCTCCTTTCTTTGGTTCAAGCAACCCTATTGATGCTGAGAGATGGGTGCGTGATATGAAGAAGGCTTTTATGGCCCATGGTAGTCAGGAGATGGAGAGGATCATATTTGCTACTTACCTTCTCCAAGGGGAGGCTTATGACAGGTGGTTAGTAGAGGAGCAGCGTCGGGGTGGTCAGACTATTTCTTGGGAACAGTTTAAGGAGGCATTCTTCGACAAGTACTTTCCCAGGAGTATGCAGAGGAGGATGGAATCAGAATTTCTTAAGTTGGAGCAAAGGAATCTTTCGGTGGCCCAATATGAAGCTGAATTCACCAGGCTGGCCCGTTTTGCTCCAAGTATAGTATCTAATGAAATGGCCAAGATCACCTGTTTCACGGAGGGACTTCGACCCAGGCTGATGCAGGCGGTCAACGCATTTGAGCTTCACACTTACAGTGCCGTGGTGAATAAGGCCTTAGTAATGAGAGAGATATGAATACGGTTCAGAGGGATTGGGAGCAGCAGAAGAAGAGGAAAGGGCATAATTCTAGCCAGCCCCCAGCTCATACCAAGAAGAGAGGTGCACCCCAGGCCCCAGGAGGACAACCAAATAAAGAGGCTCGCTGCTATCGCTGTGGGAATTTCCACCCGGGGAGACCTTGCCATGGAGTGTCTGGTGCCTGTTTCTCCTATGGAAAGACTGACTATAAGATAGCCACATGTCCCCTTCGACAGAACCAGCAGCCATCTTCCAGTCAAGGGGCGAATCAGCAGTAGCAGCAGCCACCGAGGACTCAGGGAAGGGTCTTCGCTCTCACTCAGCAGGATGCTGCCGCTTCTAATTCTGTGGTGACAGATATATCAATATTTCGCATCTAGCATTACATTCTTATCCTGTGCAATGCATTAATAATTAGTTAGGACATTATATTCTTATTGTTAAAATGAAATTTCATTTATGTCCATGAATGATTAAGATAGGCAATGATTATGCTCAGACTCTAATTGATCCGGGTGCCACGCATTCGTTTATATCTGACACCTACCTTAGCAAGAATGCATCATTGACACCTGAACCTCTAGACCATGAGTTACACATTGCCTTTCCAAATGGTGATACTATAAAAGTTGATACTATATGCAAATCCTGAGTATATATGGTGGATTAATTTCTTGGAGATCAACCCTTCAACCTATTACAGCTTTGTCTACAACAGAAGCTGAGTATATAGGGATTACAGAGGCTGCCAAGGAGGCTCTTTGGTTGAAGAGACTCATCATGGAAATGGGGGTGAAGCAGGGTACAGTATTGTTACACAGTGATAGTCAGAGTGCCTTGCAGTTGGCTCAGAACCCAATCTATCATGCACGCACAAAGCATATAGATGTGAGGTATCACAGGATCAGAGAATTGGTGGAAGAAGGTGAAGTGGAGCTGGTAAAAGTTCATACAAAGAAGAACCAGGCAGATGCACTTACGAAGACTCTTCCATGGGATAGCTTTCTCTCATGTGTGACACTGATGGGTCTGAGGGAATGTGCAGATTTTTCAGCAGCTTTGAAGCACCAAGGTGGAGATTGTAGAGCCTGGTGTGGTACTCCAAAGCTTAAATCCTAGGGTGGAGGTTTGTAGGCTCCACAGGGTTAAGGCCCAGGTTGTTGGGTCTTGAGGGGGCTAGTCTATCATTGGGCTGGGTTTGGGCCCAAGGTGTGGGTTGGTCCAAGGGAGTTTTTTAGGGTTTATTATCCATATAATAAGGCACCGGTTCATGTGTGGTGCTGGTTTTATTTTGGTGGCCGTCATGGGGACGGGTTATATATAGTCATGTAACGATGATGATAAAAGATGAATGAAAGAAACCCTTTTCTCCCTAGAATAAGCTATCCCTTCCCTTCCTCCTCCTCTCTTTCTCACATATAGATGCCCTAGGTTTCTAGGGTTTTATTGCTGCCATCTCTGCCCTAGCCATCTTCTTGGAACCGCCTCTCTCAAAGAAGGAGAAGGAAGAAACCCTAGCAGCACCTTCTTCTTGGGCAACGTCTCTTGATTTTCTGAATCAGATCTGAAGGTTCACGTGAGGAAGAAGAGAGGCCATGACCCTCTCTTACAATCTTGGGGCGCAAGAAACCAAGAAAATCCTAGTTGCTAATCAATCTGGAAGATTACCAAGATCAAGATCCAAAATTCTGCTGCAGAAATTTCAGCAGGGATATCATCTTGCTTCCGCATCTCCACACGACTTGGGGCTGGTCGAATGCGTGCTATGCTCCAAGGTTAGAAAGAGGATGATCCACTCTTCATTACTGCCAACTACTGCACAGTAAGCAATGAGTTTTAATAACGACCAACCACACAAAAAAATAATGTTCACATATCCATTGTAAAATAAATAGTGTTACCAATTATCTCTTCTCCTCTCAAAAGATAACTACAAATAATTTTAATAAGTTGCGTTGCAAAACTGGAGCCACCTACCATGACATACTCATCGCATTTTGATGGACAAATTTACTTCAGTACAGATAAACCAAATTTACTAGATAATAAAATTTACAAAAAAAAACAAGTAGAAATGCGGATAACTGGATTCCAAAATTACGTATGGAACTTGATATCTAATAATAAGATAGCACCAAATAACCTAGCTCGCAAAGATAAGGTATGTCAGATACCGATGACTAGCTAGAGTCAAATCGCACGCCTTCCTTGATTCAGGACAAGCTTCATCTCATCCTAATTCTTAAAGAAATAAAATAAATAACATAATATTAATAGAGCTGATGACAAATGCTCAAATCAACCTGATTCAACAATAATTTAACCATTGCTGCCAGTTTCAGCCAATCAACATGCCTTGACCTATTTAGGCAAGGCCTAGGCAAAAGGTGAGCCAAACAGGGCGAAACCATAAGAATATGAAAAAATTCTTTGCTCTTAATTCACGCATCAAAAATATTTTCATTCCTACACACGGTCATACGTGTATGCGAATCAACCATCGCGTGCAATGCATGCTATGCACAAAGAGTTTTCCTAAAAATATTAAAGAACTCAATTCAAACTGCAATTCAAATTAATCATTATTGTAACCCCGGTAAATTAATTATGGGGAAGGTAACTCCAGCATTTATTTGAGGACACCTGGTACCTAGAGTTTATTCGGACGTTTAGGTTCCCGACTTATCGATTGGTTACCCAAGTCGTCGTGTGTCTGATTGGTTCCCGATATCTCTGATCCGAGGTGTCGTGTGGGAGAATAAAAGGAGTTAAAGGTCGACTCCCTCCTTCACCCTGGCGCACACCTCCTCCCAATAATCCCCAGCCCAGCCCCATCCTTCTAACGCCAGAGAGAGAGAGAAAATCCTTAGGACAAGATCCGGGTGTTAGCGTTCGCTTTTGTGTAGGCGAAGGATCAGCATTTGAGCCACCGCCTTCGAACGTGAGAGATCTTTGGTGGCGGCAAGGGAGGAAGTGGTGGCCAGATCCTGATCACGTGCCTCTCGTCCTCCTCTGATCTGATCGCCCGAATCCAAACATCACATGGTGGGAGCCATCTCGGCGCTCTTCCTCCTCGACATCTAGGGTCGCGTCCTCGTATGGCGAGACTACCGATGGGACGTGTCCGCCCTCCAAGCCGAACGTTCTTCGCCTAACTCATCGAAATACAGGGTGATCCGAAAACTCAAGATCCGGTGGTATTCGTTGACGGTGCTTTTGGAGGCTCAAGGTCGGGCCACAGAAGGGAAAGCCATAGATCTAGATGATATCAAATTTCACCAGTTTGTACGTTGGCCCATTTTGAGAATGGCAAGACAATATCCTTCATACCACCTGATGGATCTTTTGATTTGATGTCATACAGACTCAGTACTCAGGTAAAGCCTATTATCTAGGTGGAAGCTCAAATTAAGAGGCACGCAAGAAGTCAAATAGAGCTCATGGTAAAGGCAAGAAGTCGATTCAAGGAACGGATCACTGGAACAAGTGTTGAAATCGAAGTGCCTGTACCTTCAGATGCTACAAATCCTATTGTGCATACCTCCATGGGATCTGCTAACTATGCACCCGAGAACGATGCATTGCTCTGGAAAATAAAATCTTTTCCTTGTGGTAAGGAGTTTATGCTGAGGGCAGAATTCAACCTTCCTAGTATAACTTGTGAAGAAGTGATGCGTGAAAGAAAGCTCCCATACGTGTGAAGTTTGGGATTCCATATTTTACAGTTTTTGGGATACAAGTACCCAGATGTCTAAATACCTGGTTAACCATTTGGAATTAGCGTACCAAGGTAAGTAAGCCAAATATAATAATTTCATAAATTATAAATGGTTGTATTTATAGTTTTATGCATATTTATGAAATAGAGTTTTATTGATTATTTTAGAAATTGGTAAGCTGTACCATGTGTATTTAATTGCATATTTGCTATAATAGTTGATATTATTTGCAAAGTGAATTGATTATATGCAATGGTTAAAAATGTACAAACCACTGTTTATGTGTTATGAGAGAAATTATGCTTATGATGACGCATAATATGTGACATGCATGTGTAAAATGATTTGAATTATATTTATATGTGTCGCCGTGGTTCTCCTTTGATATGGCATGTGGAGGCTACGCACATCTAGAAGATGTGTGCTGATTGATATGGCATGTGGAGGCCACGCACATCTAGAAGATGTGTGCTGATTGATATGGCATGTGAAGGCCACGCACATCTAAAGGATGTGTGAGGCCATGCACATCTAGAGGGTGTGTGCTGATTGATATGGCATGTGGAGGCCACGCACATCTAGAGGATGTGTGCTGATTGATGGAGGCATTGCAGGGCCGTGAGACACATATGATATAATATAACAATGATTAAATATAAACAGTGGATTTGTTTCCAATGCATATTCTGGTATTTGTTTTATAAGCTTCCATGATTATTTTGACTTAATGATATGCATGATTATGATAGCATGTTAATTAAATTGGAAGTTTCTATAAAAATTATGACTTGATAATATCTTGAGAGATAAGATGATATATGACTATTTTATGTCATTATTATAGACTTACTTATTGAGTGTGAGCTCATATAAATCTCATAATGTTTTTCAGAGCCTCAGGATTGAAGAAGGAACCATAGGGTCATTGGAGCTTCTATTTAAAATAAAGTGAATTCATATGTTCATGTAACCCCAGTAATGTTTGCGTGTAGGGCTTGTAGCCCAAATCTTTAGTTATGGATTGTATTAAAGTTATGGACTTGAATGATATATAGGTTGTTGCCTTTCTTGAATTCAGTGTCATGATTCGGGATGCCTTGCATGCCTGGCATGCGGTGGGTTGTCACCCTAGCTCAAAATTTTTGGGTCTGGGGCGTGACAGCTTTTATAGTATCAGAGCACAAGCTTTTATGGTATCAGAGCCTAGGTTATGACCTTAGGGACACATGCATGATGACACTCTAGGCAAAATACTAGGATGATATTGAGACAATTATGACTTTAAAGGAATTTTAGGAATTATGCTTTGGAAGCTTGAAATTTAAAGTTTATCAAGATATTAATTGAATTACAAATTTGATAGGAATTAAGAATGAACCATCGCAAGCCAATGATACTATGTGGGCTCCCTGGCTGATAGCCTTGACCAGTGGGGAGGCCTAGGGCTTCTAGAGGTTTTAGTTCCATCAAACTTGTTGAAAATGGCTCGTAGCAGTTTCAGATCTTTAAATAATATGGGTAGATGAAATTTTAATTGGATATGCAATAAAAGATAGATGAATATATGGAATATAATATAGTAGTTGAAAATTGCAATTGAGGACTAATATGACTAAGATAACATCATTATATCCAAATTGCAATTGAGTTAGATATTTGGATTTTGAGTTATTAAATCTGAATTTGAATATTGATATACAATAAATTTTTATTTGTAGAACTTACACTATTGATATTGTAAGTTAAGATTATGAGCTAATCTGCCGATTATAGAGATGATTAATATTGATGATATTTTGGTAATGAAATAGTTGACTGCATATTATATCTTGATGGACTATTTATGAAGAATATAAAATTTTAAATTCTGAGATAATTACTGTTTAAGTTTTTGAGAGCAGTAGACTCTATTAATCTTTAGAACTGATTTTGGCTATAAATGATCAAATATTTTGATGGTAGAAAGTGAAAGATTTTAACAATAATGAGAATAAGATAAACTCCACTGATAAAGAATTTCATGGGAATTTTCATCTGTTAATAGACTTCTAAATCAAGATATCTATTCATTAATTTATCGTGCATACTTATTGTACCTTTCTTCATAGTTCCTAAGTAGATATCTTTCTCCATGATGGATAAATTATCAATCATCCATAAGTGGCATAATTATTGTTAAGAAAATAGGAGGAAGATGATTTTATTTTGATTATTATCAGTTATGGATTATGGTTAAGGGTACATCTATTATCACTTTCAAGTCATAGAGAGATTACTATAATTTTCAATTATGTCTTTCGGATGGTAAGTGCATTTTCAATCTTTATTGACCTTATAAGTCTTGTATCCATCTGAGCTAGATTAGTAAAGTCACTTTGAGATATTTGAAGGGTTTAAATTAGTTGGTCATGTTATGGCATGAGACATTGCATAATCTATAGATGATTTTGATAATCATTGGTAACGAAATAATCGATTCAAGAATTTGAATCATTTAAATTGTATTATTTATTGAGGATATACTGACCTATTCAAGAGAAATTGATTGGTTATGATGGTATTATTGATAAATATAAAGGAGATAAATTAATCATACTGATGATTAATGATGGCACTATTATTCAAAGAAATTAAATTAGTTGATTATGATAATTATGAAAGATATCCTAAATGATTGGCTTAATGTTCATTGATGTTAGCTTAAACTATTCAAAAGTGAAACCAAGTATGTTATGATGATTAAAATAAGTGTCGTAATGATTAATGGCACATTCAACTATTTATGAGTTGAGAGAGCATTGGAAGAAAACTATCTTATATTTAATTCAAAGAACTTGGAACTGTCTTATCGAGGAATTAACAGTAATTGATATAGGTTATTAACCTTAAGAATGGATGACATAGTACATGTGATGGATTCTATGATATTTATAATGATTGTGTTGTGTGAAGTTAAGGTATTTAAAAAAAAAAGGGGGCAGGAAAGAAATACTTCTTAAGGAATTCAATTTTATTTGGTAGAAAGATTAAATTAATTTTGAAAGTTGGATATGTCATTTGGGTGCTTGGGAAATAAAAGTTTGCTAGTGAGTATCTTTAATGGTACAAAATTTATGGACATTTAATTTCGAGGATGAAATTTTAGCGGGATAAAATGTTAATATTTGTTTTTGGTTTAATTGTAAACTGCGTAAATTGAGTCTGAACCCATTTGTCTCACTCTCCTAATTCGATGATGTCTTCATAAAGCTTTGTTGATTAAGCTGAATTTCTGTCCAGCCTTCCACCCTCAAATAGATGGACAATTTGTAGGAACCAATTAGATTTTAGATGATATACTGCAAGCTTGTGTAATGGATTTTGGAGGTGCTTGGTGTAATTTTTTTTACCTTTAGTGAAATTGCTTATTTTATTGATTACCAAGCCAGTATTCAAATGGATTCATTTCAATTGTCTATGATATAAGGTGTAGATTTCCTTCATATTGAGATGAGATGAGAGAGAGAAAATTTTGGTTACTTAGCTGGATTAACAACTATGAAAAGTATAACAACTATAAAAAGTATCGTTAATTAAAGCAGCTTCATGTAGCTCAGAGTTAATAGAAAAGTTATGTTGATGTTAAAAAGAAAGATTTGAAATTCAGGTTGAAGATCATTTGGAGTTTTACTAACCAATGATGTGATGAGATTGGTGTTAGAGGTGTTTGAGCCACAATACATTGGGCCATTTGAGATTTTGATCAAAATAAAGGAGGTGGCCTATAGCTTAGCACTGCGTTCATTACTCTTTGGGGTGTTCAATGTGTTTCATATCTTTATGATTGAGGTATATTTCAAACCCCGTTATGTGCTAGAACTTGAACCAATTTAGCTTAAGAAAGAATTGACCTATGAAGATCATCTTGTGTGCATCGTGGACCGCAAGGATCAAGTTCTGAGATGGTGTAGCATTCCTTATATCAAGGTTCAGTGGAGTAATCATTCTGAGATGGAGGCTATTTGGTAGCTTGAGGAAGAAATGAAAAAGAAAGGTAAATTCTCTATTCAAGATTGTTGATAGATCATATTTGAATTCTATAGTATATTTGATGTGTGTCAATTTCGAGGACGAAATTTTTATAAGGGGGGAGAATGTAACCCCCGGTAAATTAATTGTGGAGAAGGTAACCCCAGCATTTATTTGAGGACACCTGGTACCTAGAGTTTATTCGGACGTTTAGGTTCCCGACTTATCGATTGGTTACCCAAGTTGTCGTGTGTCTGATTGGTTCCCGATATCTCTGATCCGAGGCGTCGTGTGAGAGAATAAAAGGAGTTGAAGGTCGACTCCCTCCTTCACCCTGGCGCACACCTCCTTCCGATAATCCCCTGCCCAGCTCCATCCTTCTAACGCCAGAGAGAGAGAGAAAAGCCTTAGGACAAGATCCGGGTATCGGAGAGAGGTTAGCGTTCGCTTTTGTGTAGGCGAAGGATCAGCATTTGAGCCACCGCCTTCGAACGCGAGAGATCTTTGGTGGCGGCAAGGGAGGAAGTGGTGGCCAGATCCTGATCACGTGCCTCTCGTCCTCCTCTGATCTGATCGCCCGAATACAAACATCGCATGGTGGGAGCCGTCTCGGCGCTCTTCCTCCTCGACATCTAGGGTCGCATCCTCGTATGGCGAGACTACCGATGGGACGTGTCCGCCCTCCAAGCCGAACGTTCTTCGCCTAACTCATCGAAATACAGGGTGATCCGAAAACTCAAGATCCGGTGGTATTCGTTGACGGTGCTTTTGGAGGCTCAAGGTCGGGCCACAGAAGGGAAAGCCATAGATCTAGATGATATCAAATTTCACCAGTTTGTACGTTGGCCCATTTTGAGAATGGCAAGACAATATCCTTCATACCACCTGATGGATCTTTTGATTTGATGTCATACAGACTCAGTACTCAGGTAAAACCTATTATCTAGGTGGAAGCTCAAATTAAGAGGCACGCAAGAAGTCAAATAGAGCTCATGGTAAAGGCAAGAAGTCGATTCAAGGAACGGATCACTGGAACAAGTGTTGAAATCGAAGTGCCTGTACCTTCATATGCTACAAATCCTATTGTGCATACCTCCATGGGATCTGCTAACTATGCACCCGAGAACGATGCATTGCTCTGGAAAATAAAATCTTTTCCTTGTGGTAAGGAGTTTATGCTGAGGGCAGAATTCAACCTTCCTAGTATAACTTGTGAAGAAGTGATGCGTGAAAGAAAGCTCCCATACGTGTGAAGTTTGGGATTCCATATTTACAGTTTTTGGGATACGAGTACCCAGATGTCTAAATACCTGGTTAACCATTTGGGATTAGCGTACCGAGGTAAGTAAGCCAAATATAATAATTTCATAAATTATAAATGGTTGTATTTATAGTTTTATGCATATTTATGAAATAGAGTTTTATTGATTATTTTGGAAATTGGTAAGTTGTACCATGTGTATCTAATTGCATATTTGCTATAATAGTTGATATTATTTGCAAAGTGAATTGATTATATGCAATGGTTAAAAATGTACAAACCACTGTTTATGTGTTATGAGAGAAATTATGTTTATGATGACGCATAATATGTGACATGCATGTGTAAAATGATTTGAATTATATTTATATGTGTCGCCGCGGTTCTCCTTTGATATGGCATGTGGAAGCCACGCACATCACTGATTGATATGGCATATGGAGGCCATGCACATCTAGAGGGTGTGTGCTGATTGATATGGCATGTGAAGGCTACGCACATCTAGAGGGTGTGTGTTGATTGATATGGCATGTGAAGCCACGCACATCTAGAAGATGTGTGCTGATAGAGACATTGCAGGGCCGTGAGACACATATGATATAATATAACAATGATTAAATATAAACATGGATTTGTTTACAATGCATATTCTGGTATTTGTTTTATAAGCTTCCATGATTATTTTGACTTAATGATATGCATGATTATGATAGCATGTTAATTAAATTGGAAGTTTCTATAAAAATTATGACTTGATAATATCTTGAGAGATAAGATGATATATAATTATTTTATATCATTATTATAGGCTTACTTATTGAGTGTGAGCTATATAAATCGCACAATATTTTTCAGAGCCTCAGGATTGAAGAAAACCATAAGGTTGTTGAAGCTTCTATTTAAAATAAAATGGATTCATATGTTGATGTAACCCCAGTAATATTTGCGTGTAGGGCTTGTAGCCCAAATCTTTAGTTATGGATTGTATTAAAGTTATGGACTTGAATGATATATATTGTTGCCTTTCTTGAATTCAGTGTCATGATTCGAGACGCCTTACATGCCTGGCATGCGGTGGTTATCACCGTAGCTCAAAATTTTTGAGTCTGGACGTGACAATTATATAAAACAAATCCAAAATTAATCAGATGGTGTTGAAGTTCAAAACTGCGCGTTATAATCTTCTACGGTGCTTGTCAATCATGAATGCTTCCATTTAAAATGTTTTCGTGCAACTTCCGTTCCATGAGCGAGCCTTCCGAAGTTTCCTTTTTAATCATATTTCACTATTAAACGTTCATGACATCATATACATTGCCACGCATGAGAAATAATTCCATGCACAATGTTAACAGGAAAGAATAAAGGGATGCATGCTTGAGAGGACAGACTGCTTTCAGCAATTCTAGTCCTGAAAGCATAGTTTGTCTGACATCTAGACTCTCAGAATATGAGTCCAATATTCTCTCAGTTAATTGTAGAGGACAAGAAAATGATGATTCTATCAACAGGGTCAAGGCAACACAATATCTTCGTCTAGCTCGTTATCTTTGCATCTCCTGAGGAAATGGAGCTGCCGTCGCAAGTGCAAAACCTGTCATGGTCATATTGAAGAGTTAGAATTCATTATATTATTTATTCCCATTCTTCTTCTTATTCTTTTTCAGAAATATAATGGCAATGCCCCCAAGAGGGGCTCAGTGCAGGTTATAATATCTCTCAACTGGAAAGTTTATAATATCACACATCATTCAGAGAGATGTTCAGATCAGGGTTAGATCCCAATGTACCATACTAGTTGCATTCCTACGAGTGAATGAAAATTCTGCTTTCAAATGTGAACTTTAACAGTAATAAAAAGAAAGGAATTGTAAGTGGAAAAACTTGCCTCCTGTTCAGCAACATCTGGAAGATTCTCGACTGAAACAAGGCCATGAATTTCAGCTAACAATTTCTCATCCTTGATACCCATCCAAGTATGAGAGGGCAAAGCTAATAAGAGAACAGTTAAGACATCATTGATTGTCGGGTGCATCGCAACACAATTATAACTACTGGAATCGCAACAATGCTTTGATTTTCCTGGTGATACTGGTACAAGCATATCAACCCCTTGTTGATTGCCATTTGAAACCACTGTACCAGATACAACAGTCATAGGTGCATCCTCATTGGCCCTCAGACATTTGACACACGTTGCTCTGCAGCAAAACCTTTCCCTCACTCCAAGTTCCCCTAATAAAAGGACCGCACCTTGGCAACAGACGGTAGCTGCAATTTCTGGTAATGAAACTCTTCCGCTCGAAGACAAATTTGTAAATGATCTTGCAGAAAACAAGAAGTCTGATACAAATCTAAATAGTTCAGTCTCACGAATTTGTTGCAGTACCTCTTCCTGAAACTTAGAAGGCCAGTACATGAAGCTTCAGATATAATATACAAAAGAGGCAATGAATGTTATAGGAGAAGAGAAGCAAGACCTTTGCTGCAAGCCTTTCTTTCTCCTCCATGCCTAAGCTTGGCCCATCCTCTTCTTGTCTTCTCACTTCTGCAACCCACTTGATAAAATCTCCAGCATTGGCAGGTAGGGATTTGAATATAAGATTAAGCACTTCTGGAACACTGTGTAAACCCTCACATTTTAAGAGAACAGGTACATCATCAATCAAGTACTTAGCCATGCTAACCCAAGTCTCATGTCTGCAGCTCTAAAGAATATCCCAAAATTGGCAGTGTAATTATTCACCCGTGAACATAATGAACCGATTAAATATGACATGTTGATGGAAACTTTCAAAAAGGAAACACGTAAAAGCTGAGAATTGCATGCCATAGGACACATTATGCATAAGACAGTGATTGTGTAACTGCTTGCTAGAAGCAAGAATTGACATCTCCTCGTGCATGTCATCTTGATCTGCTGAAGATTAAGGAGTGGTTTAAAGAGATGGGCCAGCCAGGAAATTTTTTCAGGACAGTAAATTTGATATGAGAGGTGATTTACCTTGCACTAAAAAATAGGGAGTACTTGTGGCCAGCTGCCCCATTTCTTTAGACCACCACTTGCCACAATAATTTTCAAACAGAAAGGCCCCTGGGAAGACCTTGTCCAACATCAAAACAGGACCTAACAAAGCATCTTCATACTTTGTTATTTAATAATTTTGCTTCGTTATTTAATAATTTTTAACTATCTCATATATCCAAAGATTGTAATAGTCTATCAATATTTTGCACTAATATACAAATTTTATGTTGAAATAATATTCCACACGTCCAAAACATATGAATCAAACCCAATGTCATTACCAGTGTATAAAGCAAAGAAGGTGCTCTCTGAAGCCTTGACAAAAGCATGAACCTGTGAAAGATCAGAACCTTCAAAGTCAATGAACCAGGTGACATAAAAGGTTTTCCAGATTAAAGAACATGTGAATCAACGAGTTGCATTACTTGTCAGCCACAACTCAACAAGAGGCAGAGACAAAACAAAAACATACAAATATAGGATTGAAAATGATCAAAATAATGTACCAAAGGTATTCTCATGCAGTCTTGGTTCTTCTGCTAAGAAAACTGAGGCTCAAACAAGAGCATTATTTCACAAAAGTAAAATGCTCAATTGTGAAACTTCCAAATTCAAATACAAGCAGACCATGACTTATTCAATTCAGCACTTCAGACGTGATATTGAAGGCAATGCTGCTCAATTATTTCTTGTGAATACCAGATGTATGTCCAAGCAAAGACAAAAGTCAAACAGCTTTTTGAAACTGTAACATCAGATTTGACTAAGAACATAGCTCCACTTAAGTTAATGCTGTTACATGAAACTCTTTGAAAGGAATCCTGTCACAGCTGTCAGAATAGCCGCATCTTGACGAAGTGATTCAGAGAACGGACTAGCAAAGAAGATTACTGCAGAGATTATTTATATTTACAGAAAATATAATCCATATGCCTAGATAAGATTTGTATACTTCTCACATGCATACAGAAAATAGTAGCATTCAAACGTATCCAGTTTTCTACAAAATAATCTGCATCATCATAATAAGAGATAGTTCTACATTCTGATCTTTAGAGGTATCAATTCTATCTATACATAGCATGCTTAATCAAGTCAATGTCTTTTCTTTTTTTGAAGTAAAAATGACATATTAATCAAGCCAATGTCATCCATGCAAAATGAAGTGATGTTCTTGTTCACGGTGAGACATGAAGACAATTTTTGCACTCTAATTTGGAACAGGTATTCATATTGCGTATCACTAAAAGTGATCATACCCCCTAGGATATCCAGTTGCTTCATCAACGGTGCCCATGGCTTCCCAAAGAAGTGCGAGTGGAACCCAGTGAGGAGGATATTTAAAACGTGCAACATCCAAAATGAGTGCCATGTCACTTCCAGCATGATAGCCGCCAATTGGTGAAAAATGACCACTACCTGTCTGCAAATTAACAAGAATACAATCATCAAACTATACCTCCGTGCAATAAAACAATGAATAAATGAATGGGAGGAACACAAACAATGTATAATATCTGAGAACCAATTAATCGGTTATTTCTTCATGGATTGTTTAATATTCATATTTTTCCCTCCAAAACCAACCTATATCTCTGATTGTAAGCGTAGTGACTTTTACAACTGCCAGCACAGAAGATGATGGCAGGAAATATGTAATACAGAGGTGAAAAAGGGGCACTGTATGTGGGAAGCCAAAGCATTTAAGAAGCACATGACAGATACTATGAGATTATAAAGACAATTTTATGCAAGATCCAAAAGAAAACGTAGCCCAACAAATTACATTTAAGTACGAATTAGGGTTTTAGTAAACTATTTTCAAAATATCATGTGTCAGAGTAAAGCATTGTTAAACATGCAAGGTATTCAAATAGTATTACACTCAAATGGAATAAATAAAATTTGACTATATCATTAGATTCAGAACACTATTTTATTTGCATTATCTTAGAAGAATTTAGACACAGCTTGGATTTAAGATTTCCACAACATATTTAACACTTAAATATATTTTGTTGACCCCAACTAGTCTGGGACTAAAATTTTGTTGTTGTTGCATATTTAACACTTAACATGATTTGTTTCTTATCTTTCATGAAATTGTAAAAGCTGTGGTTTACCTAGCCAAGCATATAAGTGAGGCATGTGGGTAGATGGAAGTCAGGCAAAAAATCACATGTACCACAAATACCACCTGTTGCTGCCAAATCATTTTGAGGAGCGTCAGGCGACAAAATGCTTTGTTGGCCTTCAGAGGAATGACAGGGACTGCCTCCTTCAGCCGAAACTTGCAAGAAAAGTCCCGGACCGATGGTTCCGGCGGGACCCTCCGACGCTCAAGTCAGTGATCTGGAGAACAGGAATGAATAACATTGTGATGATTGGATAGAACTTGAGCCCCCTACCTCAAGGGCTGGAGGCCTTTTATACCTGTTCGAGAATCCCTCTTACCATCCGTCCATCGTAGTCAAGCCTCCTTCAGACGGTTATTAATTTCTGGTCTTCAACGTGCCACAAAGTATGGGTCATGGGACTGATCGTGGGGCCACGCCCGTTGTTAGCGGTGCCAAAGGGAGCACGTCCACCGCGCGCGTAGCCGGGCGTGCTCGTGGTGACGTGGTCCACCATTCTCGATGGAAGTGGACCACGTAGCTTGAACGTGAATGATTGCTGCCGGGGGCCGACACCGAGACCGACGCCGGGGCTGACACCGAAGCCGACGCCGACACCGTAACCAAGGCTTAGACTGGCTATGGCCGACACGGAAGCCGAGGTAGGCCGTAGCCGACGGAGGATGGGCCGTGGCCGATGCGGAGGTCGGCCGTGGCCGACGTCGAGACCGTGATAGGCCGATACGGAGGTCGAGATGAGCCGTGGCCGACGCCGGCACCTTGACCAAGGCTTAGACTGGCTGCGGCCGACGAGGACGAGATGGCGTGCGGCCGACGAAGAGGTCAAGATGGGCCGCGGCCGACACCGACACCGTGACCAAGGCCTAGACTAGCTGTGACCGACTAGGAGGTCGGGGTGGGCCATGGCCGACACGGAGGTCGAGATGGGCCGTGGCCGACGCCGACACCATGACCAAGGCCTAGATTGGTTGTGGCCGACAAGGAGGTCGGGTGGGCCGTGGCCGACAGAGGTCGAGATGGGCCGCGATCGACACGGAAGTCGGGGTAAGCCGTGTTAAGCCCAATCGCCAAGGAATTGGCTCGCGTGTTCTTTGACCCAATCGGCCATATCAGATGCCCCCCGTCCTGAGCTGGTGTCACCATCCAAGCGAAAGGGGCGTCTTCATCTGCGCATCCTAACCGTCGGATTCGCCTCAAGGTCAGGGAGCAGTTTGGGATCCCCAAGATATCGACGATCATCATTAAGCCGTCAAATCACTGGCATCGATACATTCTGATTGGTCGGGGGGTTCCATCTATCGCGCGCTCGGAGCGTCGTTGCAGAGTCCTCAATGGATAGCATCCGCGTGGCAGGCGCATCGGGCGGGACGATTTTGAAGATGCCGAAAAAGAATTTTATAAGCAAGGATGCGCCCTAGCTTCGATTTCACCTACCGTGCAGAGCCCTTTCCCCTTCCAGCTCGAGAGCTCCTCCAACTTCTTCTTCCTCTGTCCAGGTTAGTTCCCCATGCCTTCACAGTCGTCTTCTTCTTATTCGTCCTCTCGGTCCTCCACAAACCATACCTCTCCGACCCCTAGGGCTATGGCAAAGGAACCGGCGGTTAGAGTCCGTCAGCGGCTGTAACCCCACCTCCTAGGGCAGCTCCGTCTTCCAGGGCCAGCAGCGGTCCCCTCCACTGTCACTTCCGTTGACCTTGCAACCTTTAGGGCAGCTTATAACATACCCAGAGAGGTGCAACTGATCGCACCGGGCCCCAACGACAAGGTAACCTCTCCCCTCGGGGGATAGCCCTTTATGAAGAGTTTTTTAAGGCCGATCTTCGTCTTCCTCTTCACCCTTTCATCATCAATCTCCTTGATAGGTACGAGTTGGTCCCAGCTCAACTAGTCCCCAATTCCATTAGGGCCATTTGTGCCTTCTTGGTGTTGATCCGCCTCCAAGGTCTCCCGAGTAACGTTTCCCTCTTTCGCAGCCTGTATACCATTCGGGCTCAATCCGGCTGGTGGCTATTTGCCCCTCGGCCGGGTAGGGCCCTCAGGTTAGGTCTCCCTTCGTCCATAAAAGGGTGGAAATCCCGTTTCTTCTTCGCCGAAGTGGAGGGGATAAAGAGGGAATGGGGTACACCTAATACTGAGGCTAACAAGAACATCTCGGTAGTTCCGAGAGATCAAGAAGCCTTCAATCTTCTCCTGGCAACCGAACTCCCATCATAACGAGAGATATTGTCGAAGGACAACCTCCGACACACCGGCATCGCCGCTAATGACGGTGAGGGTCTCTTTAAAGATGACATTTTCCTTTCGATCCCTTCTCTCTTTTCTTTCTTTCTTTCCTCTTATTTTTCTCTTTTTTTTTAATGCATTTGTTTTCGTGCAGCTATGAAGATCAACATCCCGGCCGGGGCCTTTCACAAAGCCGCCCTTAAGAAGAGAAGAGGGCAAAATGATGGAGCTGAGGGGTCGAGAAAAAGGCCTCGATCCCAATCGCCACCTGCCCCCCGGGACGTCCCCAAGCTTCCTACTCCATCGCCCCCTCCTTGTTGATCTCCTATGCGATCATCGCCACGGCCTCCACGACGGTCGCCTACTCCGCTGCCGCCGGACGTCCCCAAGCTTCCTACTCCATCGCCCCCTCCTTGTCGATCTCCTATGCAATCATCGCTACGGCCTCCGCGACGGTCGCCTACTCCGCTGCCGCCGCGACGATCTCCTACACCGCTGCCCCGTCGAAGTCTGCTGACCAGACTGCGGGTACGCTGCTAGAGGAGTCAAGGGCTCATGTCGGCCAGGCGACTGAGCGCCCGGATCCATCGACTACCGGGCCGCCCCGAGGGATGATCCTCAGGCCAGTAGAGAGGCTTCGGTTGATAAGAGGCAGAAGGCCGTCGTCGGCTACGAGGCCCGCAGCGCCGCCGAGCCCATAGGGGACAGGATGGGACCTGTTTCCTCGCGGCCGTCTCTCATGAACCACTCCCACCTCACCGAGAAGCTGCTGTCAGCGGCATCCACTCTTGTGATTCGGGAGGAAATAATCCGGACCAACTCCCGAACCCTCTTCAAAGATGGTCAGACGGCCATGCTCCGGGTAAGCAGCCGTTTACCTCCTAATCCTGTTCGTTTTTCATGTACCCACTTTAGGTAACTGACATTGGCCTGGATGTGTAGATGGTAAACATCTTCAACCATGCCCAAGCCCTGGTTGCCAGCGGGGAGCGTCGACTCGATCGCTACCGACGAGAAGCCTTTGAGTGCCGCGATCGAGCTACAAAAGCTGAAGACACTCTCAAATTGACTCAGGCTGGAGAAGCGGAGAGGCTCGACATAGTCCGGTCCCAAGCGGAGGCCAAAACGACAGCAGCGCAGCAACAGATGCGCAAAGCCCTCGAGCGCACTCTCACCGCTGAGGGGAAGTTGATGGCCGCCGAGGCGGAATTGGCCGACGTCAAGGCCCAGTTCGAAGTGGCCAAATCCAAGCTGAGATCCTCCGAGGAGAAAACGAAATCGCCGAAGAGGTGGCCCGCATGGCTGACATCAAAACTGCTGAGGCCGCGGAGGCAGTGAAGGCCGCCAATAAGAGGGCAGCCGAGGCCGAAACGGCGGCTCGGGCCGCCGTGGAGAACATGGCTGAGGCGGCGAGGAAAGCTGTGGAAAACTACAGGAACTCTCAGTCTTTGCCAATGAGGTGGCCGAGGCGGGGAAGAAAGCCGTGGAGAACTATCGGAACTCCATCCTTTGCCAATGAGGTGGCCGAGGCGGGGAAGAGAGCCGTGGAAAACTACAGGAATTCCCCGATCTTTATTGAGGAGGTGGCCAAAGCGGGTGTCGATGCCTATCTTCAGGGTTTTCATTGCTGCCGAGATAAGGCATGAAGGTCTTTGGTATCGAAGGCCTTAAGGATTTAGAACCTGAAGAAGGAGACCTCGAGGGTGAAGATGTCCACCAGGGTTCCGCTTCGGCCGATGGTACCACCCCCTAACCGGCACCGTTCCAGCGAAGGATTGAAGCCCCGGCTGTAGTTTTGGACGTCTTTTTTTTTTTTTTTTGCAATGTATCCAAGTTCGACTATGGTCGGCATTTTGTAAAAGTTAAACTGATCTATGAAAAGAGAACACCCTTTGACTCTTGTGTTAGAACCGTCGACCCCCCGACTCTTCTTTTTACGCTATCGACGTCTAGCTCGCCAAGCCACTAGCTCATCATGATCTATTCGCGTTCTTAGGATTTGCACGAATCACATCACCCGTCCAGTGCGAGGCCTCTTATGGTCTAAGTAGGGACGCTCTGGGATCAGTATGCATTGATTCTTGACCATCGATGTCAAGCTGCTGACGAGCTAAACGGCCTTGTGATCCCGATCTTTTGGCGTTGTTTTGTTGAGAGACCCCGTGATGTGGCCTCGCCAGCATGTTTCGTGCGCCGTTCCGTCGATAGGCATTTGGGGTAATACCATGGGAGCGATCCGATTCCGTGTCAGGGACCCTCCTGACCCCAAAGAGTGTCGACGCGGGAGTCGGGCTTTGTGCCGACGCGGGAGTCGGGCTTTGTGCCGACGCGGTAGTCGGGCTTTTATGACATGATCGTGGGACAAAGAGGTAATGCGAAATGATGCGTGAGAAGTGCATTTTCATTTAAATAATTTGAAGGAGTGGAGTATCCGAACCTATAACCATTCAGTTGAGCATGTCACTGGTAGTACCGGCGAAGGTTGTCAGAATTCCAAGTTCGTGGGAGCGGCCTTCCGTTGAGTTCCTCGAGTCGGTAAGCTCCTCGGGAAGGGCCTCTGTAACCCGGTAGGGCCCCTCCCAGTTAGGTGATAACTTCCCTCCCTCCGTTGGCCTCGAAATCTCAGCTCTCCGAAGGACCAGGTCCCCGGGACGGAACGTCCGGGTCTAACACGGGCATTGTAATACTTTGTCGCCCTTTGTCGATAAGCGGCCATCTTGATCCGTGCTTGGTCGCGCGTCTCCTCGATGAGATCCAAATTGGCCCTCAGTTGGGCCGAGTTGTCTTCTTCATTGTAGGCTTCTACTCGAGGACTGGGGACCCGATTTCCACAGGAATGACGGCCTCGGATCCGAAGACCAGACTGAACGGGGTTTCGCCGGTGGAATTTCTCGGGGTCGTATGATAGGCCCACAGGACCTGGGGAAGCTCCTCCACCCACCTTCCTTTAAAGTCGTCAAGCCGTGTCCGAAGCCCTTGTAGAATTGTACGATTAATTGCTTCAGCCGCTCTGTTGGTCTGTGGTGTCCGACAGAGGTGAATCTCTGAGTGATTCCTAATTCGTTACAAAATTCCCTGAAGGGGGCGTTATCAAACTGTCGGCCGTTATCTATGATGAGAGTGCTGGGAAGTCCAAAACGGCAGATTATGGACTTCCAAAAGAAAGCTCTCGCTCTAGCTTCGGTTATTTTGGCTAGAGCTTCGGCCTCCACCCATTTGGTGAAGTGGCCGATAGCAACTAGCAAAAATCTCGTTGACTGAGGCCGAGGAAATGGTCCCAAAATATCCATCCCTATTGGGCGAAAGGCCATGGAGCAGAGATGGGATTCAAGTGAGAGGTGGGCTGCCGCTGGATGTTGGCGTGACGTTGGCAGCTGTCGCATTTTCGTACCAATTCGGCCGCGTCTTCCCGCATGGTCAACCAATAATAGCCTTGACGAGGGCCTTATATGCTAAGGCTCTGCCCCCAAATGATTCCCGCATGCATCTTCATGAATTTCGCGGAGGATGTAATCGGCCTCACGGGACCGACACACTTGAGGAGGGGATACGAGAAGGACCTCCGATACAGGCGTCCATCCATTATTAGGAACTTGAAGACTCGCCACTTGAGGAGTTTGGCCTTGGAAGGGTCCTCGGGAAGGACACCATCAGTGAGATATTGAACATAGGCGTCCATCCAAGAAGGCTTATGTTCAAGGGGCAGGGCCTCCTCCACCGCCTCGATGCTTGGGACTAGCAGATGCTCTACATAAGTCCTCCCCAAAGTTTCATCGGCCGAGGTGGCCAGGCGGGACAACGCGTCGGCCCGAGCATTCTCTTCTCGGGGAACATAGCTGACACTGAAATGGGCGAAGGGGAGGGACTCCGACTGGACCTTGTCCAAGTATCGGGACATGATAGGATCCCGAGCTTCATACTCTCGTAATTTGCCCCGAGACGAGTTGGGAGTCGGTATATGCTCTGAGACGCTCCACTTTAAGTTCACTGGCGAGCCTCATCCCTGCCAACAAGGCTTCGTACTCGGCCTGATTGTTCGTGGCGGGAAAAGGAAACGAAGAGCATACTCAATCGTTACACTGTCGGGACCGGCGAGAATGATCCCGGCACCGCTCCCTTGAGAGTTTGACGCCCCGTCCATGTGAAGGATCCAATCCTTCCTTGCATCCGCGGTCGGCGCTTCCGGGGGTTTCGTCGGAGCTTCCCTGGTTTGCTCATCGGTCTAGGTGCACTCAACCAGGAAATCCGCCAAGACTTGGGATTTCATGCTCGACCTTGGTTCGAAGGTCAGGTCGAATTCTCCTAACTTGAGCGCCATTTTGCAAGCCGACCGGAGGTATCAGGGCGGGATAAGATTGTCCTCAGAGGCTGGTCTCCGCATCATGGAGCACTTTGCTGGTGTAATATACCGGCTTCTGCGATCCTTCAGTGTCTATCCGGACGAGGACCGAACTGACAGCCTCCTAAAAAGCGGCCAGGTACAAAAAGAGGTTTTCTCCCTCCATCGGTTTTGACAGTAGCGACGGAGTCGATAGGAAATTCTTCAGCTCTTCAAAAGCCTTTTGGCAATCATCCGTCCATTCGAAGGTGTTGACTTTTCGCAAGGCTTTGAAGAAGGGAGACTCCGCTCAGCCGATCTAGATAGGAAGCGGCTCAGAGCTGCTAGTCTTCCGGTCAGGCGTTGGATTTCCTTTTTATTCACCGCGGCCTCATATCTAGAATAGCTTGGATCTTATCGGGTTCGCCTCTATTCCTCGCTGTGTCACCATGAATCCTAGGAATTTCCCTGCGGCAACTCCGAAAACACATTTCCGGTGATTCAGCCTCATCTGAAACCGACGGAGGTTGCCGAAGGTCTCCATTAGATCAGATAGGTGGTCGCCGGCTCGGATGCTTTTGGTCAGCATGTCGTCTACATATACTTCCATGTTGCGCCCGATTTGACCCTCGAAGACCTTATTCATCAATCTTTGGTATGTAGCCCCGGCATTTTTCAACCCGAAGGGCATGACTTTATAGCAGTAGATCCCCTTTTCGTCACGAAGGAGGTGGCTTCTTCGTCTGAAGGCTCCATTCTGATCTGGTTGTATCCCGAGAATGCATCCATGAAGCTGAGAGTCTCGTGACCGGATGTGGCGTCCACTAACTGATCGATCCTGGGGAGCGGGAAGCTGTCCTTGGGGCAGGCTTTGTTGAGATCAGTGAAGTCGACACACATCCTCTAGCTTCCATTGGCTTTTCGTACCATCACTACGTTGGCCAGCCAATCGGGATAATAGACCTCCGAATGTGGCCGACGGCGATCAGTTTACGACCTCATCAACGACTTTCTGGCGCTCGAGGGCGAAGCTTCTCTTCTTTTGCCGGACCGCCCTGCAATTAGATTTGATGTTGAGTTTATGAGTAATTACCTCGGATGGTATACCTGGCATGTCGGTCGGTGCCCATGCAAAAATATCGGCGTTGGCTCGGAGGAAATCGAGGAGCCGACTCCTTTCCTCCTCAGGGAGAGAGGCCCCGATCTGGATGGTTCTCGTTGGGTCCTCTCCTAAGGGAAAAGTCAACAGATGTCCCGCCGGTTCCCCCCTCTTCTCGGCCTCTCTCGGGTCCATCAATTCAGAAGTCGGCGAGGGAAGTGCGGGCTGAAGGCTAGGGGTCGTATGGTAGCAGAGGGACACCGGACTCCTTTGCCCCGCATTTCCCCGATCCCATGACGAGTGGGGAACCTAACCAGCAACCTCTTTGTCGAGATAATGGCGTCCAGCAGATTTAAACCTGGCTGGCCGAGAATAGCGTTATATGCGAGAGGAACTCTCACCACCAGGAACTTTATGAAGATCGTGCTTTGGTGAGGTGAAGTTCCAGCCGTGACGGGGAGGGCAATTTCTCTCTCAACTCTCACCGCATCTCCGGTGAAGCCAACGAGGGGCGTCGTCACTGGCCGAAGAGAATCCAAAAGCAAGTTCATACAAACAAATGCGTATACGTCAGAATATCGCCGAGCTTCCACTATCAACTAATATTCGCTTTACAGGATGTTTAGCAATTGTCATGGATACAACGACACTTTCATCATTCGGGTTATCTACCCCCTTAAATCTCTTTCAGAGAAAGGAATTACAATGTTATCTTGCTCACCCCCCCGATGTCTTTTTGAGGTGCCCCCGCTCTCCAGGAAATCATCACCACAGTCTTCCCAGTCGGGGTGTTGTCAACATTGGCTTGCTGGGTAGGTGTGCCGAAGGGCCTGGCGATGCTGGATTTCCTCTCCGGACGAACTGACTGAGGTGCCCTTGCTGGATGAGCTCCTCTATGGCCTTCTTCAGCTGTCGACAGTCTTCTGTGTCATGGCCGTGATCTCGATGGAAACTACAATATAGGTTCTTGTTGCGAGGAACTCCAGGCTTCAGGGGCGCGGGGCGCTTGAGATAGGGCTCACCCTCGATTTCCATAAGAATGTTGAAATGGGGCTAACAGAGGGGTGTAACGCTCACCTACAGGGGCAAAAGTCCGTGGCCGACTGTCCATCCGGCAAGGTGGTTGGGCTTCTTGGTGTGAAGCCCTCCGGACTCTGATCGAACTTGCTTTTTGCTGGGGCCTTCTTCAGTTTCCAGCCGAGAGGAGTTGGCCTCATCAGCGCGGATGTATTTCTGAGCTTGACTCAGCAACTCAGCGTACGAGCTCGGGACTTCTTGTCTAACGAATACGCGAAGTGGGAAGGGCGGAGCCCACGCTTCAAGGCCAAGGTGGCCACCGAATCGTCGAGATGGTAAACCTCCATCGCCGCCTCCTTGAAGCGGGCGACGAAGTCCCGAAGAGTCTCCCCACTCTTCTGTCGGATGGCAAAGAGGCTGTCTGCCACCCGAGGGATCCATCGGCTTGCATCGAAATGAGCAAGAAAAGCTTTCTCCAGCTGTCTGAACGAACTGATACTACGAGGAGGTAGACGGGAATACCAAGCCCTCGCAGCCTTTCGTAGGGTGGCTGGGAAAGCAATGCATAGAAGAGCGTCCGATGCTCCCTGGACCTGCATGTGCACCTTATAGCTTTCCAAGTGATCTAGGGATCGGTAGTGCCATCATAAGAATCCAGCTGTAGAAGGCGAAATCGGGAAGGGACGGGTTCTTCTATGATCCACCTTGTCAGTGGGGGCGACTGTCATATTTTGCCTTCGACCGATCGGTCAATCGTTGGTCGAGCTCCTCTAAATGTCGGTAGCGCTCCTCCCGTCGCCTTTCTGCGCGGAGGTGGATCCTCTCGCCTGTGGACTCCTCTCCTGACGAGGTAGATAGGGAACGGGAAGACAGGCGGTGTCGACGGGCCATACCCTTCCCCGGGACCTTGCCCCAGGATCACCGGGGAGAGGGACTGTCAGGAGATCTCCCTCTGGTGGGAACGTCCCGACGGCGGTGAGCCTTCCGTCGGGATTGTCCTCCACAGGTAGATTGTTGGCTGGGCTGCGCCGCAACTTCTTCTATGGAGTGGGGTGGCGGCAGAGGTTGAGCGGCTACCGACTGTTGTTGGAGTTCCCGAATCATCGCCGCAAGGGACTGCACCTCCTGAGTGAGGGCGGTGACCCTATCACCTTGGCATGGTGGTGAGGGATGAATTGGCGGGAGGGCCTCCGGCTGCTCGGCCCTCGCTGGCTGCCCCCCAGCCAGGCTGGTGGAAGCCTCTTGAGCACGGGTCACCACCATCTCTTCTTCGGGTAAGGAGGGAGTGAGAGCTTGGTCACTTTCTCCCCTACACGCCTTGCTACTCACGCTCTTCCCCCCTTTCTGGCGCGCCAATCTGTTGCTGCCAAATCACTTTTGAGGAGCGTCAGGCGACAGAATACTTTGTTGGCCTTCAGAGGAATGACAGGAACCGCCTCCTTCGGCCGGAAACCTGCAAGAAAAGTCCCAGAACGGTGGTTCCGGCAGGGACCCTCCGATGCTCAAGTCAGCGATCTGGAGAACAGGAATGAATAACGTTGTGATGATTGGATAGAACTTGAGCCCCCTACCTCAAGGCTGGAGGCCTTTTATACCTGTTCGAGAATCCCTCTTACCATCCGTCCGTCGTGGTCAAGCCTCCTTCAGACGGTTATTAATTTCTGGTCTTCAACGTGCCACAAAGTACGGGTCATGGGACTGATCGGCCACATCCGTTGTTAGCGGCGCCAGGAGGGAGCACGTCCACCGCGCACGTAGCCGGGCGTGCTCATGGTGACGTGGTCCGCCATTCTCGATGGAAGTGGACCACGTAGCTTGAACGTGAATGATTGCGCCGGGGGCCGACGCCGAGACCGACGCCGGGGCTGACACCGAAACCGACGCCTACACCGTAACCAAGGCTTAGATTGACTGTGGCCGACACGGAAGCCGAGGTGGGCCGTAGCCGATGAGGAGGTCTGGATGGGCCGTGGCCGATGCGGAGGCCGAGGTGGGCCGTGGCCGATGCGGAGGCCGAGGTGGGCCGTGGCCAACGCGGAGGTCGAGATGGGCCGTGGCCGACGCCGAGACCGTGATAGGCTGTGGCCGACATGAAGGTCGAGATGAGCCGTGGCCGACGCCGACACCTTGACCAAGGCCTAGACTGGCTGCGGCCGATGAGAAGGTCGAGGTGGACCGTGGCCGACGCTGAGGTCGAATGAGCCGTGGCCGACGCCGGCACCTTGACCAAGGCCTAGACTGGCCGTGGCCAACACGGAGGTCGAGATGGGCCGTGGCCGACACGGAGGTCGAGATGGGCCGCGGCCGATACCGACACCGTGACTAAGGCCTAGACTGGCTATGGCCGACGAGGTCGGGGTGGGCCGTGACCGACACGGAGGTCGAGATGGGCCGTGGCCGATGCCGACACCGTGATCAAGGCCTAGACTGGCTATGACCGACGAGGAGGTCGGGGTGACCGTGGCCGACACGAAAGTCGAGATGGGCCGCGATCGACACGGAAGTCGGGGTAAGCCGTGTTAAGCCCAATCGCCAAGGAATTGGCTCGCGTGTTCTTTGACCCGATCGGCCATATCACCACCTTATATTTTCAAGGTCCCAAACCATGTCCCAGAGAGCTAAAATATGAAAGAGAGGAGCATTGAATCAATTAGATGGCAGATACCTAGAGCTTATGCATGTCAATGCACATGAATATTCATGCACACATGTGCACCAAGCACACAATTATACACATAATGACTCATAATGTCATTGAACTATCTTGATATGAAAGATGTATAATAAATAAAAATAAAACTAGGCAACTACCACTAAAAACTTCTGAATTATGACGTTATGAATGATAGATGGAAATGACAAAAAATAAATTATAGTCAATAAAACTATAATTATGCATTTAATTTACACGCTTTTGGCCTGGCATTTGAACAATGTCTTGTGGGGGGAAAATGTTTGAACATGTATCTGCATGTTTCTTTGTTTGACTTCAATTCAATTGGACAGAACCACAAATGTTGCTGAAGAAGTATTTTATTTATAACGAAGTTATAATCCATGGGAGTGGGAAACAAGTCATCCTGCGATAGTTAGCATATACTGGCAATTCGATCAACCAAAAAGAAAATATATAACCCAGATATATATATATATATATATATATTGCAAGAAGAATCAGCGGACACCTGCTTAAAAGGCTTCCTATGGTATGATGCAATTAGATGGCAATCTTCAGAGGAAGCACATTTTATGACATGGTTACGGAAGTCATCAATAGTGCTCTGGTTTGTACGGAAAGTTTCGACTTTAGCTCCAGCACAATGAGCTAAGCAGGCAACTTTCCCAAATGTGATGCCTTCAGCTTTGACCTTTTCCAAAGGTTCACAGCAATCCAACATGGACTCATCAAACCATCTCCAAGGGCCTGAAAAGAAGGCCATGAAGAAATATAATTAATTATTCCTAAAATTAAGCAACAACAAACTGAAGCAGCAGACATATTTATTATTACTAGCACCAGCATCCAGAGAAAGGGGACTTGAAATGAAATACAAGAATAAAATGTGGGAGATTTCCAAGTAACAATCATTGCAACCAATAGTACGGGTTACATGTTAAGAGATTCAGATTTTCAGAATAGTATTCCTAGTATTGCACCATGGTATCTATGTCACAAAGTAAAAATGCAGCTTGGAGTGAGACATGATATATAATGTACAGACTGATGATCTAACATAAGGACATGCAAATTGATCTTAGAGCTCAATTCAGAAAAACTAAAATTCAACTTTGCACTAATTTTTATGAAAGATTTTCACCAGATCTCAACATCAAGTACACTGTAGGCTCATTTGATGTTTGCACCAGAAATAAATATCAAGAATAGTCAATCATGTATCTGGTTAAATGAAATTCTAAGCATTTGCATGCTATAAATATATTAAGGAGCCTTCTCATATAAACAGAAAACAGCAATCTAGCTGAAAACAACATGTGCCTTGGTCACTATAGTTGTCAAAAATCTCTAAACCGTGATTTGATAAGAAGATCATACAATTTAACCTTATCAAGAGTTTAACTGAGAAAAACCTTTCCATTTTCTTCGTGGATCTATTTCAAGGGCATTCAGGACAACAGACAAACTGGCCAATCCACAGAATGCAGGCTCTGACTGAGTTTGGAAGTATGAAATCAACCTGAAAAATCCTTCCATGGTTCCACTTTGAAGGGCTTCAGTGAAGAGTCGCTAACAAATTAAGAAAGAGGAGATTAATACAGATAAGGATTAGCTCTGACATAGGAAAAAAAAACTATATATTACTGTCTGAAGGGCATCAAGTCACAGTGGTAAAAGCATACGCTTAAACAATTTATCAGAATATTAACTTCCTGTATTTTTCACAAAACTCAAAGCAACATGTCCTTTCACATTCTCAAGGAAAATAGTCTCAGAAAAATGGCATAAATTATAGTAAAATTGTCATACAACTTAAAAGCAGCATGCTCTTCTAGCATTTCCAACTGTTAAGTTCTCTAGTTAGTCATTTAACAGCAAAGCAATATGATATATGTGTGAGTGTTCCATGTAAAAGTACAAGAGAGAAGGGGGAAGTCAAGATTCATAGGTGAATAGGAATGGACCATGCATTATTTATAGAATTCTATAAACTTTTTGACAAAATAAACATGGTCTATTACATGCCACACATACACTGATTCTAACATTAAGATTGCAGGCCAAATCAGGTCAGCAGACAAAACCTTTCTCCAATTGTCCACTGCAACCATAATATTTCGATAGTCTTCAAATATCTTGCCCTCTTGAAAAAGTAATATGGTTGAGTTTTCAAGCTTGGTTCATTATATAACAATTAAGACAGTTCTGGTCTACTTTTCATCACTTCTGGGTATAGCTAAAGTTGCAGTTATGTTGAAAGCATTTTCATATGTGCCACATGGTCGTAATACATAGATGATGAGAAGTGTACCTGAGTGCTTGAAACTTGTTGGATTCTTAATTATCAGCTGAATCCTTACCATTTTCCCATCAAGCTTTTAACTTGTTATCACACACAGACAGCCATTAACTGCTCTAACTGTTATCTTCGCAGTGCATTTTAAGATGTCGTAAACGTTGGAGACCACAAATTAGGCTTTCCAAGACTACCATTTAAGCATGAGCAACCAATTTGGGAGACATCACAACTCACATAGGCACCGACATATGTAGAATCCTTTTCAGATTTTAATCCTAGGTTTATAGGAAAGAATCCCAAAATCTTTATTCTTTAGTTACATAAAAGCCACTGTATTAAAAACACATTTTAAAAATATAATATACATTTAAGAAAGCACTAGGAACATACCAAAGAAATAGATGAATTTACACTTGCGACATCCGCTGTACTAATGACAGCCAATCCTGTTATGGTTAAGCATGTCGACTTTGTAGCATAAATAAATGTTTTGGAAACATGTTGTTTGTCTCCGGTCTACCATCGACCTTAAAAACAAATTGTGTTTCGGAGAAACTTCAATGAAAACACTTGGATCCTTTCAATTTTTTGGAGTTCCACAGCATATGGTACCACCATATTCATCAACATCCTTAGTTGTATTTAACTTTAAATAGCATAGGGCAATCAAGAGAATTAGAGATGGCAATGGGGTGGAGTGGACATGGGAAAAGTACCTCCACATCTATATCGTCAGGAAAATCTATACCCATACTTACCCCATACCTAATACGGATATAAAATTTTGCATCCGTATCCATACGGATTATATAATATCCATAGCCATCCATTACTTGTACCCACTCCATACCTGCTCCATGCCCACCACCTATTCGGGACTCTGTTTCATTCATTTTGTATTTTTTTAATTTATTTTTTCTTCAAATTTCAATTCCAAGCCCAAGCCTAAAGCCAATATTGGTTGCTTTCTCTTCTTTTTCCCTTTAATTATAGACTGAACAAATGGATTGAGCCAACAGAAATTATGATCCATGGCTATTTATAAAATTTTCTATTGAGAGTTTAGAACTATGTTAATACGTAAGGGTAATTAACTACATTTATTAATAGGTATAATGGGTATGGGGTGAGGTGGGGTGAGATGGGGCAAGAAGGATATATCTTTATGTTCATACCCATCATATACCCGTGATGGGTATTGCCACGTGTCTCCATACTCATACCTAGGGCTAAAAATGGGCCTAATTAGAGCTCGGACCAGAATTTTTTGAACTTCATATCGGGCTTGTACTCAAAATTGGGATCCATATTAATTTTGAGGCAGACTAGAGTAGATTATCGGTCCAGCCCAGGCCCAACCCAAACTTAAGCTCAATTCAGAACCGATTATGAAGTTCGAATTAGGCCTGATTAAAAGGCTCTTGATTGAATCGACAGAATCTTTATTTAGTTTTAATTTATATAAAATTGAATTCATGTATTTACTGTCAAAGCAAGCAACCGTTTTATATAAGCTTTAATTTAGTCTAAGCAAATAACTTATATGTATGAGCAAATGAGCAAATAATTTTGTAAAATAAATTGTCAACATTGGGCCAAAATAGGGCCTGTCCAGTGTTTTGGCCCAAATGGGCTAATTTGGATCAGCTCAAGAGTTACAGGTCAAAATTGGGCCTTGGCCTAGGTTAAGCTTGAACCTAAGTTCAACAAAAATTTTCATGCCTTGGCCAAGCCCAAAACCCCAAAAAAAAAAAAAATTGGGCAAGGATACCCATTCTTTAACCTTCATACCTACTACTCCAAATGAAGCGGAGGTGGGCAGGCACCTATAGATTCGAAGGAAATTGTCTTCCCTAAAGAGATTACTTCAAAACAACCCTTTATCCATATATCTATGCTATTTTAAAACTTGATTACAATCTTAGCAGTCAGCAAATGAGGTCAAAGAAATAATGCATTCTGATTGTAGCAAATTAGGTTAAAAACAATTCATTTCTTTTAGTGGAAAACCAAATCAGGAAAAATAAACATTACAACTGCAGCAGCAAACAAATAAGGGAAAAATTTAAAACACTGAACATAAACAAATAAGAAAAGGCCTAGTAACAATCCCAGAAATAAACAATTAAATTTAGAATTTTATTCCCCTATTTTTGAATATTGCATGGTCCATCGATTGTTGACACCTAAACATTCCTATGAAACTTATCTTTCTAGGGTTAGAGAAATAGAGAAATAAACAATTAAACCCTAATGGCGAGTCAGATGAGTTCAAAATGCGCTTAAAAGAAGTAGTTTAGAAACTCTAAGCAATTTAGATATAAAAAATGTGATAGTGAGGGGAAAAATCACGCAACATTTTCTGTTATTAGGATCAACATTACCGAAAGATCAGATCATTGCAATCTCAAAACATTAAAAAGATCCAACAATTAAACAATGCATGGAATACAGTAGAATCTTGTTGCAAACTTCAATCGGAACAATAAATATAATAAAAAATTTGGGATAACTGTTATCGCTTCGAGGAATGACAGTTTTGAGAAGGTCAGACCTTCTAATAACCACTTCGAAAGGATCGAGCCTCCAAACAAAAGGAACCAATAACATTATTTCATCGTGCTAGAAAGGCTGTTGCATGTTTATAGAGTTGAAACCCTGAGTATTTAAGGAAAGTTAAATATGATTATATAAAACACCTTCTAGAGAAACAAACGCGTGACTAAAAAAATAAATCATTGTGTACAATCAAAAGTTTCTCCTAATAATTAGATCATCAAATCAAAGAATCTAATAGATTTGAGAAGGTCTTCAGAATTAGAAAATCCTATCAAATCTCCCCAATTAAATAATGCATGGAACACAGTAAAATCCCTGTTCTTTCCGCAATTTCTTGGTCCAACTAGTTTTTTGTTACAACAGCTGTCTCTTCACGTTTAAAGAAATAACAAAAAGGTTGCAAAAATGCAAGCAATTTATTGATGCGACTAATTGAGAAACCCTAGTGTCCAATTCAAAGATATCAAAAACATTGAAAAGAAAGGACTAAAAGAACATTGTATCAAACAACAAGAAGACGATTGAATAACTGCAGCCATTAGCCAAATAATCGGACCGAGAAATTAACTAAAATCTCCGGTTTCGTCCTTCTCGCTTCTTCGCATGAACCGCACAGAGCAAAGAGTGATTAAAGGGCGTATGCAGATAGAGAGGAGTAACCTTTCCTTCGGACGAAGCGAAATCGATCGCGGGGGGAGAAGGGAGTACTCGTCGATAGATACTCGCCACCGCCATTCCTCCTCCCCACTCCTCTCGCCTCTCTTTCTCTCTCTCTCCTCTTTTCCGTTCTCTTTCCGCCTCGGTTATTCTTAGACGAGGGCGATCAACCCGGGCCTTGAGATATTTCATAAATCAATCATATGGGCCGCGCGAAGCCTGACGACTTTCAAAACCTGGACCAGCTGTAGTGGCCTAAACGGCCGCGGGAGCTGAACCAATATCGGACCGGCCTGGTTTACAACTTGATCAGATGGTAATAAAATTTAGAATAAATACATATTTACTTTTTCAACTTTGGAAGATGTGTCTTTATACACTGTCTCTAGTGCTGCACCGTCTCTCTTTATTAGTCCACGTGCTTTATTAGTCCACGTGAATCCTACATGGCATGCTGCGGGACGGGATAGCTCTTATACGATGTTACGTTTGATCATGACGTCCATTAAAAGCGCTTCTCCTTTATTTTAAAATTATGTGCAAAGGAAAATATCATTTTTCTTCAGCCTACTTCTCTTCCGTAGTATTTGTACGTAAGGCAAATGACCTATTTACCCTTTATAACATCCCAATTTTTACCGTTAAGACACCATAGGTTTGGCGATATCGTAGGAAAAAATCGGCTAAAAATCAGTGACGACACCCCAGCTGAAATAGTACGATACCTTAGCTACAAACCTAAGACACCAGTTCAGAAAATCACCCGGAACACCCCAGCTTTACTGTTAAGATACCATATGTTCAAACTTACGATACCTGTGGCCTTACACCGGATGTTGGAGAAAAGCCTTGTAACATCGTAGGAGGAAATCGGCCAAAAACCAGTGAGGACAACCCAGCTGAATTATTACAACACCCAAGTTACAAACCTAAGACACCCGTTGACGCTTAGGGTAAAAGCTTTACGACATCCAAGGAGAAAATCGACCGAAACAAAGCTACGATACCTCAGTTTTATAGTTAAGACACCATAGGTTCAAACTTACGAAACTCGTGGCCTTACAATGGATGCCGAAGAAAAGCCTCATGACATCGCAAGAGGTAAACAGCCGAAAAATAGTGAGGACACCCTAGCTGAATTATTACGACATCCAAGTTACAAACCTAAGACATCCATTCACGCTTAGGAGAAAACTTTACGATATCTCAGAAGGAAATCGGTCGAAAACCAGTGACGACATCAAAGCTGAAATAGTACGATACCCTAGTTATAAACCTAAGACATCCGTTCATGCTTAAAGAAAAAGCTTTACGATATCTTAGGAGAAAATCAACCATAATAAAGCTACGACACCCCATATTTACTATTAAGACACCGCAGTTATAAACCTACGACACCCGTGCTTAAAACGAATGTTGCAGAAAAGCCTTGCGACATCGCAGGAGGAAATTGGCCAAAAATTAGTGACGACACCCCAGCTGAAATAGTACGATACCCTAGTTACAAACCTAAGACACCCCAGCTTTACCATTAAGTCATTGTAGGTTCAAACTTACGACACCCGTGGCCTTCGAAAAAACCCTGATGTAGGAAATTGTAATAGTTTTCCTGCGATATCATTATTTTAAATCTCGGGTATCGTAGGATGAGAACTGGGGTGTCGTAACAGCAACGACATCCCAAACTAATGGCATCGCAGGAGAAAAACTAAACATCCCAGATTGAGAACTAAGATACCCTAGTTACAAACCTACGATACCCGTAAGAGGCTTTCGGGAATATCGTCAGTTCCTATCGTAAGAGATTTCGCTCGGGTGTCATTATTTCAAAGCTTAGGCATCGTAACGTGAGAACATGGGTATCGTAACATCCTTTCGGGGATGTCATCCATTCTTGCCCGTTCCTGCTGTAAGAGTTTTTCTTGTGTGTCATCATTTTAAAGCTCGGGTGTTGTAACATGATAACTGGGGTGTCGTCATTTTGCAGCAGTCGCAAATTCTTCTATAATTAAAATTATTAGTCATTGCAAATTTTCTTTACAATGTCATAAGAAAATGCTTTTTTGCGTTTCCATACAGACCTCTATGGCCTCGGTTTCTCTTCTTCATACTTGCATACTCAAAAAGAAATTTTGGAGCATTCTCTGATGGCGCCTTACCCATGGCTCTTTGAGATTCACCAGAGTTGGTCTTTAGCATTCCCTTGGCAGTCTGCTTTTCAACAACATCTTCATCAGAATCATCGAGGCCAAGTTTGATGCTAAAGGGGAAAGCCAACTCGTCTACCTTGGATGTCATCATGGGCGAAGCTTTCTCAGACTATCTCTCTCGATCAAAGAGAACCCTTCGTATGGTTGCAGGCAATACTCATCCTTTCCCCTTTATAGCCATCGATGATGTGGGACAACCGACGCGGGATGTATTTCTAATAGAATTAGTAAAAATTAAATGAACGATTAAGTGAAATAACACATGCATTCGCTCATTATTTAAGAACTAGAAATTTTATGGAGGGGACTTAGAAGACTAAACAAAGTAATAAAGAAGCGAATCGTTGTGGTTAAGAAACCACTCAGATTAGGGCTAAGTAAATCTAATAATTGCAGATCTGAAAGGATTTTAAAGAAGGTTCTCCCAGCAATTAATAAACTTAAGTAAAATCGATGCACTCAAGGAAGGAACTTGAGGATGACAAGGGATTCCACCATATTGTAAGCTTCCGTACCTTGATTCATGGTGGGAACAACCTGCAACTTTGGAACCATGGAAGCCGGGGATCCTTGATCGGTTGAAAATGGGCTTGAAGCAAAGTGGAGAAAGGAGGATAAAATGTGGACGATATAAATAGACACCAGGCCTCACACTTACCCTCTCACAGGGGACCCATCTAACAAGCAGGGGATTTTCTCAAGAAAACTTCATTAATTATCTTCTCTTACAAAAAGCCAGGAGCCCTTTTTATAGACTACCAAGCACTTACATCATATTATCATTAGAGAAAGAAGATCTCGGTCAGCCAAGAGAAGAATGTGGGGCGTCTCATGATTTGTAGAGGCGGTTTCCAATGTGGGCGTCAATGTGGGCGTCCCATGATTTGTGGAGGCAGTTTCCAATATGGACATCCTTTGATTTGTGAAGGTGGTTTCCAAGAAGATACGGTTGTGGGGACTTTGACTTGATTCAAAATCTTTCTATTCATTGGGCGACATTCCTTGTTGGCATGATGATATGGTTTCAATGTTGGTGACTTCATGACCATGCACCCATTCTTCTTGTGTTGAACCATATCGGGTTTTTTGGCTGGACTCCTTTTGACTCAATTGCAATAAAGAACTTAACCAGGACTCAATTAAATAAATACAGTCAATTGCTCAAATGGAAAATAAATATAGGACTAAAACTTAATTTAATCTTTCATCAATAAAGAATCCAGCTGAAGCTGTTGAAGCCTCTTCCTGAGCCTGATGTCTGCACCAATTCTCTCCGGGTGGGAGGAACTCAACCCTGTTGAGTAAGGATCAATCTGTCCATGATATTTCTCTAGTAAGTCTGGTGCAATTTGTTAAAGATCCTCTCAGGTGATCCAGAAGTCCTCGGATTCAGGTCGGCCTTGCCAATGAACCAGGTAACGTTGATAGCCTTTATTTCTGGTGGTAATCGCTTGGTCATCCAAAATACGTTCAACTCTGTCTCTCAGGTCTGGCGGAATTGCTGGTGGACACTTGGGTAGGGTTTCACTCTCAAATGCAGGATAAGGCCCAAAAGGCTCACTAGGAAGTAATGCCGATTCTTTGTATTCTTTCAGATCTAAAATATTAAATGTGGAACTAATGCCATAATCTGGTGGTAACTCTAAAACATATGCATTAGGTCCTACTTTTTTATTACTTTGAAAGGTCCAGCTCCCCGGGCGCGTAGTTTCTTCATAGTTCTCGATGGGAACCTTTCAGGTCTAAGTTTAATCATTACAGAGTCCCCTTCATTAAATTCCTTCATTCTTTTACGTGAGTTAGCCATATGTCTATATACTTCATTGCTCATTTGAATCTTTTTACTAATTTCTTTATGCAACTCCTTAATATGCTGTGTATATGATTTGGCGGACTCAAATACTCGTGCATATGATGGTAATAGAATGAGGTCGATAGGTCTTCTAGGTTTATAACCATGGACAATCTCAAAAGGGCTTTTCTAGTAGACCTATTGACTGAACTGTTGTATGCAAACTCAGCACCACGAGGTAATAGTAAATCCTAGTTTCCCAGATGTTCTCCTACAAGACACCTCGGTAGGTTGCCTAGACTCCTATTTATGACTTCAGTCTCGCCATCAGTCTGGGGGTGGTAGGCAGTGAAGAATTTTAATTTGGTACCTAACAAATGCCATAGGGTTTTCCAAAAGTAGCTGGTGAATTTGACATCCCTATCAGACACTATGGTTTTAGGCAGACCATGTAGCTTTACCACTCCATCTAGAAAAAGTTTGGCGACTCTAGAGGCATCAACAATTTAGGAACAAGGGATGAAGTGAGCCATTTTTGAGAACCTATCGACCACAACAAAGATTGAATCATGTTTCTGCTAGGTCTTAGGTAGGCCTAATAAAATCCATGCTAAGGTCCTGCCAGGGACAATCGGGTACAGGTAAGGGTGTATAGAGTCCAGTATTTGCTTCTACTGCTTGCCAATAGCACAAGTTCGACACCTGGCCACTATCTGGGCAACTTGTCTCCTAAGTCCTGGCCAAAAAAAAATGATCCTCAACAGCTAAAATGGTCTTATTTCTACCAAAGTGACCAGCTAAACCTCTCGCATGGGTCTCCCAAACTAGAAAGTCTCTCAAGGAAGTTTTGGGAATACAGAGCTTGTTCTCTTTAAACAGATGACCATCTAGAAGGGTATAATCACTATAGTCACTAGATGGTCCTTGACTCAAGGCCTGGTAAATTTCACTAAAGTCTGGACAGATTGCATACTCATCTTTAAGTTTCTCAAATCCAACAACTTCAGTGCTAACTAATGTAAAAGTAAGGTTCTATGACTTAAAGCATCTGCTACATTATTCTCAGCTCCGGCATGGTGTTTCAGGACAAAAGTGTAGGCTTGGATGTATTCTACCCATTTGGCATGCCTAGGATTCAACTTTTTCTGGGAACTAAGAAATCTAAGGGCCTTATGATCAGAGAATAGGATAAATTCTTGCGGTAGAAGATAGTGTCTCCAATACTTTAAAGTTTGCACTACCGCATAGAGTTCTTTATCATAGGTGGAATATTTAAGCTTAGCATCATTTAATTTTTCACTAAAGAAAGCTATGGGGTGGTTCTCTTGGCTTAAAACTCTGCCTATTCCAACTCCGGATGCATCACAAGCTACCTCGAATACTTTGGTAAAGTCTGGTAACTTCAAAATAGGTGCTTGTGTCATTCTATCTTTTATCTCTAGAAAGGTTCTATTAACTGCTTTGGTCCAATTAAAACTACCCTTCCTAAGACAATCAGTTATTGGGGCAACAATAGAGCTAAAACCTCGTCTGAATCTCCTATAGAAGGTGGCTAGACCATGAAAACTACAAATATTATGAACAGTTTTGGGAACATGCCACTCAACTACGGCTTTTATCTTTTCAGATCAGCTAAACTCCATCAGGGGTGAGTGGGTGACAATGAAACCTAGAAAAGTGACTCTATGGGTTAAGAACTCACACTTCTTCAAATTAGCATAAAGATTCTCTTTCATAAGGGTTGTACATACTTGCCTAAGGTGGTCTAAGTGGCTTTCCTTAGTCCTACTATAAATCAAAATATTATCAAAGTATACTACTACAAATTGTCCCATAAAGGCACGTAGGACTTGGGTCATGATCCTCATAAATGTGCTAGGTGCATTGGACAACCCAAATGGCATCACTACCCATTCAAATAAACCATCTTCAGTCTTAAATGTAGTCTTCCACTCATTCCCTGGTCTAATCCTAACCTGGTGATAGCCACTCTTCAAATCAATCTTGAAAAATATAGTTGCACCGGCCATCATATCTAGCAATCATCCAAGCGGGGAATGGAAAACCTATATTTTACTGCAATTTTATTTATGGCATGACTATCGACACACATCCTCCACGTGCCATCCTTTTTAGGTGTTAACAGGGCTGAAATTGCACAAGGACTTAAACTTTCCCTAACAAATCCTTTCCTAAGGAGGTCCCCTACTTGTCTTTGCAACTCTAGGTGTTCTATAGGGTTCATCCTATAATGTGGGAGGTTTGGTAAGGTTGCTCCTGGGACTAAATCAATGGCGTATTGGATGTCCCTAAGTGGTGGAAGGTGGTCAGCAGGTCATTTGGAAATACATCCTTAAAGTCCTCTAATAATTCAACTACTTCCTGAGGGTGCTCTTTCTGGGTAGGCTCTTGTGTTTCTCTAGTGGTTAAGATCCAAACAGGTGTACCCTTAGTGAGTTCTTTCTCAATCTCTTTTGCAGTTATCAGATTGACTCTAGTCTTTGTTTCCTTTAGGTGGCTCGATCCTCTCTTAACCGTGTCCTTAGGTGGTGAAGGGTTGATTACAAACTTCTTTCTAAGGTGCATGAATGAGCAAGAATTAGATTGGCTAAAAAGGGTTGCATCATGGTCAAATAACCAGGGTCAACCTAAGATGATACTACTCACTCCCATTGGTAGAACATCACACCACACTTTCTCCTGATAGGACTGTAATTGGATTTGGACTAGACACCTACTTTTGATAGGAATTGATGTGGAGTCTATCAAGAAACCTTATAGGGGTTTGGATGGGGAGCTGTGGATAAGCCTAAAGTTTTGACAGCACTAGTAGATATGGTATTCACACAACTTCCACTATCTATGATTATCTTACACACCTTATCCCCTAACTTGACAAAGGTTTGTAGGATGTTAGTCCTACGCCAATCATCCTGGGTCTTAGTCTGGGTAAGGATGCATCTAACTACTCTCAAAAGATCAGGGTCTACAAGATCCTCATCACCTTCATACTCATCTACCAGATTATCCACAGCCTGATTTCTTCCTCGACACAATCATCTAAGGGTGCTTTGGATTCAGACTCATTTTCCTCTAACCCTTCCATGTACAAGGCTCTATTTGGGCAATTGCTCGCATAATGGCCTATCTGATGACATTTGAAGCAAGCATTCCGGTTTGGGTTTCTCTGAACTTCTGGTGCTTTGCCCTTATCATCTCTACGGGTCAGAGGTGTACCAGAGTTAGGCCGGTTGGGTCACATTTGACTTGGTCCTGGCTGCTGACTAGGTGCACTAATTCTAGGGATTTCTGTCTACGATAAACTGGTCCCTATGAAATCTCTTAGCATCGCGTGCTATCTGATAGGCTAGCTCTAAATCTTGAACTTCTCTCATGAACAACTCTTTCTGGATTTCTTCCCTTAATCCAGCTCTGAATCTATATAAGGTAACTGATTGGACTCATCGACATTGCATCTCATCACAAATTCATCAAACTTTGCAATGTACTCAGCTACACTCTTTGTTCCTTGGGTCAATCTCTGCCACTGATCTAGAAGTCTTTGGTAGTAGGACATGGGAAGGTACTTCTCTCTAAGTCTACACTTCATTGCTCTCCAGGTTACTATGGGAACATCACCTCTCTGTCTAATGAATCTCTCGACATTTCCCTAGTATAACCGAGCCTGACGGACTAACCTAAGCTTTGCAAATTTGCACTTCTTTTCCTCAGTCATTTCGTACCACTCAAAATACTGATCCATCTTGCCCTCCCAATCTACATAAACCTTAGGATCTAGACTTCCATCAAAAGTGGGTGCTTCTAATCTAATATTCCTAAAAGTTCGGTCATACTGGTCCATTTGGTCCTGATTGGGTCTCCTAGGATTTGGCTCATAAGCTGGGTCATGGAGTGATCTCCTAGGATTCGGGTCATGGATTCGATTAAAATTGAGTCTTCTAGGATTTGGCTCAAAGAAAGGTTCTTGATTAGGCCTTCTAGGATTGGGTTCAGGAAAAAGGTCTTGGTGTAGAGCTCTTCTAGGGTTGATGGGCATACTTAACTCTGGTTCAGGCTCTAATTCCATTTGGGCCTCATGGGCTCTTATAGGAGTACCTGCCTCTAATTGATCAAGCCTAAAAATGATATGGGTCATTTGATCAGTTATGCTTTGGGTGGTCTGGGTCAATTGATCAGTCAGATTCTGGTTTAGTTGGGCCATTTGATCATTCAGGGTTTTCATCAAGGTCTCAAAATTTTGGTCCATGGTTGCACTTGATTGAGCATGGATTTGGTAGGGTGTACCTGACCTAGTTGTCATACAATGCAATTAGGCACACAAGCCCTTAGCTTGATTTATCATGAGATGCATGCAACATTCATATGAATCCTAAAATTATGTGCAGAATTTTTGTGTGTGTTGCAACTCCAAAGTGATGCAGGGGAGTATTGTGTAACATATTCAGAAAATTTAAAAAAATTTACAGAATACTCTTAACTCAATAATGATACTTCAGGTGAAAGAAAATTAAATTTAAAATTCGTTGCTTTACTGGGTAGTTCATGGAACCCAGTCAAGTCTGAAAACAGAACAGAACCTATCCTCAGACCTTATTTCGGCTGGCAAAAAATTCACAGTCCGAAATAATGCTTGAGAAAATTCTGAAAAATACTTTGAATTATAAAGAATCTAGCAAAACAAAATCATAAAATTTTAAATTTTTTACATGCTGCAACAATTAAAATATCAGACCATATACTACAATATTCAGATAATCCAGCGAGCAAGCAAAACTAGAAATTTTGCCCTAACCAACCATGCTCTGATACCATGATGATATGGGAAAACCGATGTGGGATGTATTTCTAATAGAATTAGTAAAGATTAAATGAACGATTAAGTGAAATAACACATGCATTCGCTCATTGTTTAAGAACTAGAAATTTTATGAGGGGACTTAGAAGACTAAACAAAGTAATAAAGAAGCGGATCATTGTGGTTAAGAAACCACTCAGATTAGGGCTAAGTAAATCTAATAATTACAAATCTGAAAGGATTTTAAAGAGGGTTCTCCCAGTAATTAATAAACTTAAGTAAAATCGATGCACTCAGGGAAGGAACTTGAGGATGACAAGGGATTTCACCATATTGTAAGCTTCCGTACCTTGATTCATGGTGGGAACAACCTGCAACTTTGGAACCATGGAAGCCGGGGATCCTTGATCGGTTGAAAATGGGCTTGAAGCAAAGTGGAGAAAGGAGGATAAAATGTGACGATATAATAGACACCAGGCCTCATGCCTATCCTCTCACAGGGGACCCATCTAACAAGCAGGGATTTTCTCAAGAAAACTTCATTAATCATCTTCTCTTATAAAAAGCCAGGAGCCCTTTTTATAGACTACCAATCACTTACACCATATTATCATTAGAGGAAGAAGATCTCGGCCAGCCAAGAGAAGAATGTGGGGCGTCTCATGATTTATGGAGGCGGTTTCCAATGTGGGCGTCCATGATTTGTGGAGGCAGTTTCCAATATGGACGTCCCTTGATTTATGGAGGTGGTTTCCAAGAGGAAACGTACGAAGAGGAGAATGTGGGGCATCCCATGATTTTTGTGTTAGTAATAGTGCCCTAGGCCTATTGTATGGACATGGTATTTTGAATATTTATGAGCATTTACTATTATCATAATTTACATGTTTATTATATAATAATATCCTTGAATAATATTATTAATTATTCTAAATGTCCCTAATCGGTTATTATTGTGGGAATAATAAATTAAGATTAGTATGAAATTTGATTGATATTCATGGCATGAATATGTTTTTGAGATACAAATCAAATTTATATGTATTTGTTGAGAACAAATATTGGACAAGACCCGCCTTGAGATTAATACATGGATCAAAGTCATAAGTTTATCTCTAGTAGTTGTGTCATTAAATCCTTAGACCTAGATTGCTATAGTTCTTAACATGAGGAATATTATGTTTTGACATAATCAAACGTTGTCTTTAACCGATGATTATAAAGATTATGCTTGAACATAATAAGAATCATGTAGTGAGATATGAGTGATTAAGATGGAATTTGTCCCTCTTATTATAAGAGAGATATCTCTGGGCCCCTCGATGATTGAGACTGAGAAATGCATGGCCGTGCTCAAATGAATTGATGGAGATCAATATCATTTGTTTAGTCAGTCTAATTGGGTTTCAAGAAATTAAAGATAGAGCGATATAAGGTTGACTTTTTCCATGCCTTATATTCTATCAAGATATCATATGACAAAAGGATTATGTCATTAGCTACTTTAAGGTTGTCTTGGAACATGAGCTTTTTTATTTAACTTGGGTAGTCATAATGTCTTGCTAGAGGCCGCTTATGACTTATAGGATCAAAATGTGATTTAGGCCTACTGCCAACATTAATTGAACCTATAGGATTGCACACTAAGAACGGACAATAATGGTTATGGTTTGTTACTCTCTATAGTAATTTAAAATGATGAGATTATTTTAAATTACAAATAATAATTAGTTGTTATTTAGATTCAAGTTTAATTTTGAAAAAATTTAAATTTATAATTTAAATTATGATAAGTAATTAATTAGTTATATTTTCTTATTGGATAAGAAATAATCCATAAAGGTTTTTGGTTAAAAATATAAATTCCTTATTTGGTAAGGACTAGGATTTAAATTGTCATTATTTAAAAGGAGTTTTAAATAAATATTAATTAAAATCCTAGTTAACCAAAAACCCCTAGCAGACTTGTGTATATATGATATATATGTTTTTAATGTCTATTGGGGCATTTGAAAGGTCGTGTCTATTGGGGCATTTGAAGAGTCGTGTCTTTTGCCTTGAAAAATAGAAAACAGAGAGTTGACGACGATGGTTTGTTTTTATGAAAAATGAACTTTTGAACTAGCATTCAAAAATTTGACGATGGTTCATTTTTGTGAAAAATGAACTTTTGAACTAGCATTCAAAAACTGTTTTGGTGTCCGTTCGTGTGTGGATACTTGTAGAGGGTGGTCGTCTTTCTGAAGGCAGCACCTTTGAAGATCCGAGCAAGCCCAACACAAGAACAAACGGATTACATACTGATCAACAAAAGGTAATATTTTTGTTTATCCTTCTTTCGTTTTTATGAAACGCATGTGATCCTTGGTGGGTTATGGAATAAATTTATTTTGTTTCCGCTGCCATTTTATTCCAATTAGATTGGGATTTTCTATTCCGTAATCCAACAGTGGTATTAGAGCCACTTGCGTTTTCATAAAAATCGATTTTGCCATGTTTGATTGTATGCATGAGATGTATATGATCTTGGCATGATTTGCGTTCTTGTATATATGTAACAATAGGGTTTGCGCGAATGACATAGATAATAGGTTTTCTAAGGTGTTAATTGATGAATCTGTTTCCTGTAAGGATTCGTTAATATGATTAAGAATCCGAATGGGATATTGCAATTAAAGTGTTTAATAGCATGATATATGATTTCAGTGTTGTCTTAATTAGATTAATACATGAACTGAATTCACATATCAATAAGGATTTATCAATTGCTGTTTATGGTGGTGCGGAACCGCCGTACTACCTAATCTGAGCGCCTTATAAATTTAATTGGTTTTAAACAACATGCCTATTATAACTATTTTCTTTAATGCAATATGTATATGCTATATGATAACATGATATTTTGCATGGTGTGTTGCTTTGTATGGTGCATAGTATGGCCTTGTGACCAATGTGATTGGCAGGTTTTTATTATTCTTTTACAAGGGTTGTAATTATTAAATATGGCCTGCGTGCCATTTTGTTTCATTGTAATTTTTTTTACTTTTAGTAGTATTTGTTTATTTATTGTAATAAAAAGAAGACAAAGCAAGCCATTTGAAGTCATGCAATCCAACCATGGTGATGGAGGAGCTAGGTGTCTATGCACAAGATGATGGTCAAGTAGACATTATGGTGTTGCTCATTATTACCTAGGATTGACCATTGATCTTCATATTGGCTTATGAAGATCAATCTTGATAAGGCCATACTATGACATTTATTATATACATGTATGAGATGCTATGTATGATGTTTTATAAGTATGTGATACTAAATGCATGATGAGATCTATTAATTCTATCTATCTAGATCCCTCACATAAAATTTTAAGTTGACATGCCATCCATATTTAAACACTTGTCAAGGCTTTTATCACCTTAATGTGGGTTCTACCAAAGTAGAAGTACATTAGGTTACATTAGTGAGACAAGATGGGTAATGGTGCTACCCATATGTTTAAAAATGGTTTAACTTAATTAGGTTATCAAAATGGTTTTGGGCCTAATGGCATGAGATGGGATTTAAACATGCCGGGACATATGATGTCAAAATCCCATAAATTTCTAAGAGTTGCATGAGTTGCAATTGGTAAGAGTTACCTACCTAAAAAACTTAATTTTAAGTGTCATGCCAAAGCTGACTTAAAGTTGAGTATAAATATGGATCTTAGCTCACTAAATTAATATGATTATTATTATTGAGGGTTGTTAATTTAGTGGGAGTTTTTCATAATCAAAATACTTAACGAACTTTGCATTTATTGTAGATGGCCAACAATGATAACAATTCTACTATGTCACTGCGATCAATCCTTGAGAAGGACAAACTTACTGGGACTAATTTCCTTGACTGGTTTCAAAATTTGAGAATTGTTCTCAAACAAGAAAGGAAGCTTTATGTCCTGGATCAACCTCACCCTGAAGAACCAGCCGATAATGCTTCTAGAGCTGAAAAGAATGCTTATGAGAAGCATCATAATGACTCTATTGATGTTGCATGCTTGATGCTAGCTACCATGAGTTCTGAACTTCAGAAAGATTTGGAAAACATGGAAACTTATGATATGATTGTCAATCTAAAGGAAATGTTCCAGCAACAAGCAAGGCAAGAAAGGTATGATACTACCAAGGCATTGCACTCTTGCAAAATGGCTGAGGGTGCTTCAGTTAGCGCTCATGTGTTGAAAATGAAAGGCTATATTGAGCACCTTGATAGGCTTGGATTTCCATTGAGCCAAGAGTTGGCAACAGATTTGATCCTAAATTCACTTCCTGATAGTTATGGCCAGTTTATCATGAACTATAACATGAATGAAATGGACAAATCAATTTCTGAGCTGCATACGATGCTTAAAACTGCTGAACAGAATATTAAGTCCAAGCCTGGCCATGTTCTGATGGTTCAAAAGGGAAAGGGCCTTATGAAGAAAAAAAAGGAAAGGGTAAGGGAAGGGCTGGAAAGTCCAATGCTCAACCCAAGCCCAATCCTAAACCCAAGGCTAAAGCCCCAAAGGAGGGTGTCTGTTTCTTTTGCAATGAACCTGGTCATTGGAAGAGAAACTGCAAGCTGTATTTGGAGGATCTAAAGAAGAAGAAGAAGACTGGTGAGACCGGTTCTTCAGGTATTTATGTTATAGAGATTAATTTTTCTCCTTCTAGTTCCTGGGTATTAGATACTGGATGTGGATCTCACATTTGCACAAATGTGCAGGGGCTTAAAAGGAGTAGACAACTGAAGAAGGGCGAAGTTGATCTTCGAGTAGGCAATGGAGCAAAAGTTGCTGCTTTAGCTGTAGGAAGTTATGAACTTTCTTTGCCCAGTGGGCTTTTGTTAGTTTTGAACAATTGCTTTTATGTTCCTACAATGTGTAGGAATATTATTTCAGTTTCTTGTTTGGATAATGATGGTTTTTCTTTTATTATTAAGAATAATAATTGCTCCATTTATCATAAAGACATGTTCTATGCAAATGCCGAATTACTAGATGGTCTTTATGTTTTGAATCTTCAAAAATCCAACAATTCTTCTGTCTATAACATAACTACCAAGAAATTTAAGTCCAATGACTTAAATTCAACCTATCTTTGGCATTGTCGCCTTGGCCATATAAATGAGAAACGCATATCAAAACTCCATCAAGATGGACTTTTGAACTCATTTGATTTTGAATCATATGATACATGTGAATCTTGTCTATTGGGTAAGATGACAAAGGATCCCTTTACTGGACACAGTGAAAGGGCCAATGAATTATTGGGCCTAATACATACAGATGTATGTGGACCATTAAGTTCAGATGCCTAGAAGAGGTTACAAGTACTTCATTACATTTACTGATGACTTCAGTAGATATGGTTATGTCTACTTGATGAGACACAAATCTGAATCATTTGAAATGTTCAAATCTTTTCAAAATGAAGTACAAAACCAACTTGGCAAGACAATCAAGGCACTTCGATCTGATCGAGGTGGAGAATATTTGAGCCAAGATTTTTATGACCATCTTAGAAGTTGTGGAATCATTCCACAACTAACTCCTCCTGGAACACCACAATGGAATGGTGTGTCTGAAAGAAGGAATCAACTTTATTAGATATGGTTCGATCTATGATGAGTCTAACAGATCTTCCACTTACCTTTTGGGGTTATGCACTTGAAACAGCTGCGTTCACACTAAATCGAGTTCCAACCAAAGCGGTTGAAAAGACGCCATATGAGATGTGGACTGGTAAAAAGCCCAGTTTGTCTTTTCTTAAGATTTGGGGTTGTGAAGCTTATGTAAAACGTCAAGTTTCAAATAAGCTGGAACCCAAGTCTGACAAATGTTTTTTGTGGGTATCCTAAAGAGACTAAAGGATACTACTTTTACAATCCCATTGAGAACAAAGTGTTTGTTGCTCGGAATGGTGTCTTTCTAGAAAGGGAATTTATTTCTAAAGGAACCAGTGGGAGCAAGGTACAAATCGAAGAAATTCGAGAACCACAAGATAACATTGAACCGCCTGTGGATGCTCAAAGTCAACAAACCATTGTTGACACACCACCTGTAGCACAAAAATTACGTAGATCTGATAGGATACGTCATGAGCCCGAGAGATATGGATTTCTTGTGACTGATAATCATGATGTATTGTTAGTGGATCAAAATGAACCTACTACCTATCAAGAGGCTATGTTAGATCCAGACTCTGAGAAATGGTTAGAGGCCATGAAGTCTGAAATCCAATCCATGTATGATAATCAGGTATGGACCTTGATTGAGCCACCTGAAGGTACAAAGACCATTGGGTGCAAATGGGTTTTCAAAAAGAAAACTGACATGGATGGTAAAGTGCATACTTACAAAGCAAGGCTAGTTGCAAAAGGTTTCAAACAAACTCATGGTATAGACTATGATGAAACTTTTTCACCTGTAGCCATGCTTAAGTCTATTAGAATTCTCATTGCCATTGCTGCATATTATGACTATGAGATTTGGCAAATGGATGTTAAAACTGCGTTTCTTAATGGAAACTTACTTGAGGATGTGTACATGACACAACCTGAGGGTTTTGTACAACCTGAGAATTCTAGTAAAGTATGCAAGCTTCAAAGATCCATTTATGGTTTGAAGCAGGCTTCTCGGAGTTGGAATCTTCGTTTTGATGAATCAGTCAAAGATTTTGGATTTATCAAAAATGAAGATGAACCTTGTGTTTGTTGACCCAATTATTGATTTTGATGATTAATAAAAGATTTGAGTATATTCATTTTATTACTAATAGATTTAACAAGTGTTTCAGGTCTTAAAAATCTTTGATCAATCAAAAGACATAAAGAAACGTGTTTTGAATCTTTGCCAAAAGAAAGTTTCAAATTCAGAGCCTGGAGTCGACACCTAGGAGATTTGGAGCCGACCCCATGGCCAATCAAATGTCTTTCTAATTTTTGGCATGGTCCGGAGCGACACCCAGAGTTTCGGAGCCGACACCCAAAGTTTCAGAGTCGACACTTACAGTGTCTGGAGCCGACTGATGCGGGAACAGAACGCGTGTTTTTGACTACTCTGGAGCCGACACTTACAGTCTTTCGGAGCCGACTCCCGAATGTGGCGAGTCGACACTCAACTTTTTTGGAGCCGACTCCTCAACGAACTCTTTACTTTCTATTTTTGGATAACCGACTTGGAGCCGACACCTGAAAAGTTGGAGCTGACTCCAACCTGTCAGGAACGGATTTTTAAAATGCCAGATCAGCTCAAACGGTAATATTTTGTTTCACCTAACTTCTAACGGATATATTTTGTATGGACAAACTTTCTAGGTACTTTCCAACGGCTAGTTTCTCACCAAAAACATGGATTAAGAAAAATCTATAAAAGGGGGAGAACGCTCGTTTGAAAAAGAAAAAAAAAAAAAAAAATAGAGTGAAAACAAATCAAAAATCGAGAAGTCTTGAGCTTAAAATCAAAGAGAAAAGAGTCCAAGTTCAAATCCATCTACTCCAGATAGCTCAAAGAGAAATCCAAGGCATTCAAAATCAAAAATCAGATGATTTTCCAAAAAGAAGAAAAAGAAGCCAAAAGCCCTGTTGTGATTTTCCAACTTCTCATCTGCAACATTTGCAAAGAATCCGAGCTGAGGCCTGATTCAACATCTCCAAAGAGAAGAGGAAAAGAAGAAAAGAAGAAAAGCTCAAATCCAATCTGCTTCAAACAGGCTTTTCTAACCTTGTTCATTTACATTGAATATTTGCTCATTTAAGGAGCTATTGTTATTGTAAACACTTTTCTTACTTGTTTTTGCTAATTCAATCAGGGGGATTGAATTAGTGGAGGTAGTATACCTCGGGGCAAGCTAGATTAGCTGTGTTTGGGTTTTGTGCTGGTGAGCCCGGAAAACCAGCTGGGTTCGTTGTGATCCCGGGAAAAACAACAAGTTCTGAGTTGGGAGCTTGTAAAACAACTCGACTGTATCAAGAGGATAGTGTGGACCCAAGTGGATCTTGGGAGTGGACGTAGGTGTTGGATACACCGAACCACTATAAAATCTTTGTGTTTGCCATGCTTTGATTGTCTCTCTCTCTATCTCTTTGTTTGTGATTAATATTCCTTTGCACTTAATTTATTTATCTCAAAGCCGATCATTTTCAAAGGTTAAATTTTTAAGAACCCAATTCACCCCCCTCTTGGGTTGCCATCTGGGCCAATAATTGGTATCAGAGCTAGTGCTCATTTGAATTTGGTCTAACGATCAAGAGCTAAAGATCCAAATGGCAGCTCAAGCTAGTTCATCTTATTTAGAAGGTCAATCCACTAATCGACCTCCTTTGTTTAATGGAACTAATTATTTATTGGAAAGCTAGGAAAATTTTATTCAAGCACTTGACTATGACTTATGGGGTATCATAGTTAATGGTCCACATACACCCACAATCAGAGTAGATAACATGGTGATTCCTAAGCCAGAAACGGAATGGGATGACATGATAAAAAATTGGCACAACTTAATGCCAAGGCTATGAATATTTTATATTGTTCATTAGATGCAAATAATTTAATCGAATTTCTACATGTATTACCATGAAAGAAATTTGGGATAGATTAGAGGTTACCCATGAGGGTACAAATCAAGTTAAAGAATCAAAGATTAATATTTTAGTATATAAATATGAATTGTTCAGCATGGAACAAACTGAAACCATCACATGCATGTACACAAGATTCACTGATATTGTAAATGGTTTGAAAAGTCTTGGCAAGACCTACACTAACTCTGAACTTATGCGTAAAATTCTTAGGTCACTTCCAAAATCATGGAAGCGAAGGTGACTGCAATCCAAGAAGCCAAGGACTTAAACTTTTTACCTTTGGAGGAACTACTTGGATCCTTAATGACTCATGAGCTAACCATGAAACAACATCAAGAGGAGGAAGTCAAGAAGAAGAAAATTGCTCTTAAAGCTGCAGAAAGTGAGGAGAGCTGCAGTGATGATGATGATGATGAAGAAACTGCACTCCTTGCTAGAAAATTTAAGAAATTCATGCAAAGAAGGAGACCCTTCCACAAGAAAAAGTCCAGAACAAAAATGGAAGGAGAAAAGAGAAAGAGAAGAACAAAGAAAAAGAAAGAGCCCTTGATTTGTTATGAGTGTAAGAAAGCAGGGCATTTTAGATATGATTATCCTCAATTAAAGAAAGTTTACAAGAAGAAGAAAGCCTATGTTGCAACCTAGAGTGATAGTGAAGAATCCTCTTCTGAGGAGGAATAAAGGAAGTTGCCAACATTTGCTTTATGGCGAACGACGACGAGGTAAGTACTGAAACCCTTTATGATGATTTTACATTTGATGAATTATATGAAGCTTTCAATGAATTAATAAGTGATTTTAAGGTTCTGAAAAAGAAGAACAAATCTTTAAAAATTGACAATTTAAATCTTGCCAAAGAGAAGGATAAATTAGTCCATGAAGTTGAAAAATTGAAATCAGAAAATGAAGTTTTGATTGAAGAAAAAGGATCAATTTCCAAAGAAAATGATAGATTAAGAAGGAGTTAAAAAATATAAAAATATTATTGATAAATTTACATATAGTTCTAAAAAACTTAATTTATTATTGAGTAATCAAAGAGCTATATTTGATAAGGCTGGATTAGGTTATAGACCGAACATAAAACAAAAATATGTCAAAAATTTCTTTAGAAAAGAACAAGATAAAGATGAAGTTTTATGTCATTATGTAACAAGAAAGGCCATAAATCCTATGAATGTGAATGCAAGAAAAAGCAACAAGAAATTAATTGCTAAAGGAAAGAAAATATGGGTTCCAAAAGGAACTATCTTTATTGCTACTAACCATGAAGGACCCAAGAAGGCTTGGGTACCTAAATATAAGATTTGATCATTTTTGCAGGAGTATCTTGTGGCCAAAAGATCAAAGCGAAAGTGGTATCTCGATAGTGGTTGCTCAAGACACATGATGGATGACAAGGATCAATTCATCACCCTTGAAAGCAAAAAGGAGGAGTTGTTACGTTTGGTGACAATGGCAAAGGCCAGATCATGGGGTTTGGTAAAATTCAAATAACTCCCTCCACATTTATTAAAATATCCTATATGTTAATGGTTTGAAGCATAATCTAATTAGTATTAGCCAATTGTGTGATAAAGGTTTCAAAGTATCATTTGAAGCTTCTATTTGCACTGTTTCTAATCCCATTGATAATAGCATTATATTTACTGGAAATAGAAATGGCAATGTATACTTGATTGATTTAGACAATTTGTCTACTGGTAATCATTGCTTAGTTGCTAATAATGCTAATATAAATGAGATTGGATGGTTTTGGCATCGTAGATTAGGTCATGCAAGCACACACCTAATTTCAAAATTAATTAGAATGGATTTAGTAAAAGGTCTTCCACAACTAGATTTTGAAAATAACAAAATTTGTGATGCATGTCAATTTGGAAAGCAAACTAGAAACTCTTTCAAAACTAAAAATATTGTTTCCACTTCTAGGCCACTTGAACTACTTCACATGGATCTTTTCGGACCTACTAGAACCACTAGTCTAGGAGGAAAGAAATATGGTCTTGTGATTGTAGATGATTATTCTAGATACACTTGGGTATTTTTTAGCTCATAAAGATGAGACTTTCCATATTTTGAAATTCTTCAAGAATGTCACAAATGAGAAAAAAACACCATAGTGTCTCTTAGAAGTGATCATGGCACTGAATTTGAAAATCATTATTTGAAAACTTTTGCATTAAAAATGCATCCATCATAATTTTTTCAGCACCTAGAACACCACAACAAAATGGAGTTGTAGAAAGAAAAAATAGGACTTTAGAAGAAATGGCCCGTACCATGCTATGTGAAAGTAACTACCAAAGTACTTTTGGGCGGAAGCTATAAACACGCATGTTACATTCTTAATAGAGCTTTAATTAGGCCAATCCTTAAGAAAACTCCTTATGAACTATGGAACAATAGAAAACCAAACATAAGTTATTTTCATGCATTTGGTTGTAAATGTTTCATTCATAATAATGGTAAAGATAATCTAGGAAAATTTGATGCAAAATCAGATGAAGGCATATTCTTAGGATATTCAACATCTAGTAAAGCCTATAGA
>UESW01004011.1:1368596-1423276 GCA_900491605.1 Calamus simplicifolius
ACCTATGAGTCCTTCATGCAAATTAGACAAAGATGAAGATGGTAAGAAAGTAGATCAAAAATATTATAGAGGTATGATCGGATCTCTTCTTTACCTAACAGCTAGTAGACCAGATATAATATTTGCTGTTTATTTATGTGCTAGATTTCAATCTGAACCTAAAGAATCTCATTTAATTACTGTAAAAAGAATCTTGAGATATCTAAATGGAACTAAAAATGTAGGTTTATGGTATTCTAGAGACTCAACATTGAATTTGATTGCATATTCTGATTATAACTATGCTGGATGTAAACTAGATAGAAAAAGTACAAGTGGTGCATGTCAATTCTTAGGAAGTAACTTAATCTCTTGGTTTAGCAAAAAGCAAAATTCGGTTGCATTATCAACTGCTGAAGTAGAATATGTTGCAGCTGGAAGTTGTTGTGCTCAAATCCTTTGGATTAAGCGACAACTCGAAGATTACGACATAACACTTGATAAAACTTCTATTAGATGTGATAATACAAGTGCAATAAATTTAACTAAAAATCTAATTCAACATTCAAGAACAAAACACATTGAAATTAGATATCACTTTATAAGAGAACATGTAGCTAATAATGAAATTTGTCTTGATTATGTTAATACTGAAGATCAATTAGCTGATATATTTACAAAACCCTTATGTGAAGAGAGATTTTGTTATCTTAGAGGTGAATTAGGGATTTGTGACCCTTTGGAATGATTTTGAAACTTTAAGGAATGACTATCTAGATTCCTTTTAATTTCTTAAAATTCCTTTCATAATTTTAAGGACAATTTATCTAGTCATTTAGGTAATTTAATTCTTCATATTCCAAAGATTTTTCCAAAATTTATTGACCCTATTTTGACAAGTTTTGGATGTTTGAAACTCATTTTTTTTAAACTGTCAGTGGAGTCGACACCTCAGTTTGAGGAGTCGACACCTCTTTCTGTGTCGCTCTCGGTCCTTGACCTTGGAGCGACACCCGTATAAGTGGAGCCGACTCCAGTTCGAGCGCTAATGTTAGTGACTTGGAGTCGACACCCAACTTTGCGGGAGTCACACCTGGGGGTCCCAAGTTGATTTATTAGGGCAGAGTCGACCTCCGTCATTTTCGACCCCAATCCCTTTCCAAACTCTCCAAACTCTCTCAAAACTTTCCAAGCCAAATTCTCCTCAAATCGAACATTCCCAAGGACTCAATGGCACCAAAGCGGAGAGGATCAGTTCTTGGAGCGCCCGTGACCACCGGAAAATGCACGGCGAGGCGTCCGTCCGCGAGCCATCTCCGAGCGAAGATTCCTCTACTCCTTCGGATAATCCTGTCCCTCATCTCCTCAGGTAGACACCTTCGGGGAGAGTGATTACAATGGGTAGGAAAGTTGATTTTGAATTTTTTGAGTCCGAGGGTTTTTCAATTGGAAATCAAATCAAAGAGCTAGGTTGGGAAAGTATGTTCATTGGATGTTCCCACCTATCCGGCCCTAGTTCAAGGAATTTTACTTCAATTGTCAAGGGGTGACGGTGGGATTGTGAGTTTGTTAGAGGGAAAAGAATCCACTTACTTTTCAAAAGCTAGGAAATCTTCTGAGCATTCCTATCACTGGATTAAGCAGCTGATATTCATAGTGAGAGTCTGATGCACTATCAAGGATGTTGGGTAGAGAGGTTTCTGAATTTGAAGAGGTTAGGGCAAATCAATTACCCTTGGAGCTTAGGCTACTTCATAATATCTACAGTAGGATTTTGTTCCCTAAGACTGGCCGATTTGAGTATGTCTCGGAGCGAGACATTGTGGTGATGGACATGTTTTGACAGGTCAGCCTATTAACCTTGCTGCAATGTGATTTCTACATGGCCGAGGCTGGAGGAAAAGGAGATCTTCACTGCCCTATGGTATGGTTTAACTATGGTCTTCAGGAGCCAAGGAATTATGATTTCTGACAGTGAGCCTTTAAAGAACCTTAGGCATACTGATTATTATAGTTTGGCTACTGTGCACCGGATGGGCTTTGTTAAGATTAATGGACAATGGGAAAGAAAGGCAGTCTGGATGAGAGAGCCCCTGAGCTTAGATCTTCTGCACCATCTGAGGCTGGTCCTTTACAGGCATCCTTCTCCAGAGCCCAGCAGATCTGCTCCTGCTCCTGCTCCTGCTCATTCCTGTTCAGCTACCTATTCTTCTGTCGGATTTTCTGATGTTCAGATAGAGCAACTCAAGAGTTTATTTGCTGCTCAAAGGAGAAATGAAGACAGAGTTTGATATCAGTTTATGAATTTGAAAGAGACCCTTTACTCTTTGGATGATCGCATTAGTAAGATTGAATCCACTCTTGGTTCCTCTGCTGAATCCTTAAAGACTGATCTCAAGAACATATTTGAAGAACTTAAGGCTATTTGTGGGACTCAGAAACCTACTCCAAATGCAATGCTAAGCTTCAGGATAAGATTATGACTGCATGTGCATTTTGATAGAAGATTAAAAGAATTTGTAGGGACTCAGAGTGAAGGGATGGAAAAATTTTAGAACATTTACAAGGATTATTAGAACTAATCTGTGATTATATGTAATGAAGTATAGGTTTTTGATTCAATGAAGTATAGGCTTTGTTTGATGTTTTATCTTGAAATCTTAATGTAATGATGTATAGTTTGATGTTTGACAAAGTTCAATTTTTTTTGTAATGCTTGACTCTTATCAGATACTTAATGAATATCTTTTGATCATTGAAAAATGTTTGATCTATCAATTTTGTCATTTTACTTAACTCTTCTTGATCTTTTTGTTGATTACAAAAAGGGGGAGAGTTATATAGTTATGTCGTATATGCATTGAATGTAAAATCCTAATCATATATGCATTGTAAAACAAAAAGAGAAACATTGGTTTAAATAAGCATAGTTAAAATTGATATATCTACCTTTTTGGTATCAAACACTATATTTTCAGCTAAAAGGAAGCACAATTGTTAAATTGAACTTCTTAGGGGGGAGCTTACCTGTGAGGATCATATTTGAAAATTTTGATTTGAGAACTCTATTGTTTACTCATGCATATACTCAATGTTTTTATAATCATCAAAAAGGGAGATTGTTGACCCAATTATTGATTTTGTGATTAATAAAAGATTTGAGTATATTCATTTTATTACTAATAGATTTAACAAGTGTTTCAGGGCTTAAAATCTTGATCAATCAAAGACATAAAGAAATGTGTTTTGAATCTTGCCAAAAGAAAGTTTCAATATTCAGAGCCTGGAGTCGACCTAGGAGATCTGGAGCCGACCCCATGGCCAATCAAATGTCTTTCTGATTTTTGGCACGGTCCGGAGCCGACACCCAAAGTTTCGGAGTCGACACTTACAGTGTCTGGAGCCGACTCCGATGTGGGAACAGAACGCGTGTTTTTTGACTACTCTGGAGCCGACACTTACGTCTTTGGAGCCGACTCCCGAATGTGGCGAGTCGACACTCAACTTTTTCGGAGCCGACTCCTCAACGAACTGTTACTTTCTATTTTTGGATAACCGACTTGGAGCCGACACTGAAAAGTTGGAGCCGACTCCAACCTGTCAGGAACGGATTTTTAAAATCATATCAGCTCAAACGGTAATATTTTCGTTTCACCTAACTTCTAACGGATATATTTTGTATGGACAAACTTTCCAGGTACTTTCCAATGGCTAGTTTCTCACCAAAAAATATGGATTAAGAAAAATCTATAAAAGGGGGAGAACGCTCGTTTGAAAAAAGAAGAAAAAGGAAAAAAAATAGAGTGAAAACAAATCAAAAATCCGAGAAGTCTGAGCTTGAAATCAAAGAGAAAAGAGTCAAGTTCAAATCCATCTACTCCAGAAAGCTCAAAGAGAATCCAAGGCATTCAAAATCAAAAATGGAGGATTTCCAAAAAGAAGAAAAAGAAGCCAAAAGCCCTATTATGTGATTTTCCAACTTCTCATCTGCAACTTTGCAAAGAATCCGAGCTGAGGCCTGATTCAACATCTCCAAAGAGAAGAGAAAAGAAGAAAAGAAGAAAAGCTCAAATCCAATCTGCTTCAAACAGGCTTTTCTAACCTTGTTCATTTACATTGAATATTTGCTCATTTAAGGAGCTGTTTGTTATTGTAAACACTTTTCTTACTTGTTTTTGCTAATTAATCAGGGGGATTGAATTAGTGGAGGTAGTATACCTCGGGGCAAGCTAGATTAGCTTGTGTTTAGGTTTTGTGCTGGTGAGCCCGAAAAACCAGCTGGGTTCGTTGTGATCCCGGGGAAAACAACAAGTTCTGAGTTGTGAGCTTGTAAAACAACTTGACTGTAATCAAGAGGATTATAGTGTGGACCCAAGTGGATCTTGGGAGTGGACGTAGGTGTTGGATACACCGAACCACTATAAAATATTTGTGTTTGTCGTGTTTTGATTGTCTCTCTCGATCTCTTTGTTTGTGATTAATATTCACTTTGCACTTAATTTTATTTATCTCAAAGCCGATCATTTTCAAAGGTTAAATTTTTTAAGAACCCAATTCAACCCCCCCCCCTCTTGGGTTGCCATATGGGCCAACAGTGTTTATAAGAAAGTAGTGGGAGCGCCATTGTATTTCTGGTCTTATATGTTGATGACATTTTACTCATTGGGAATGATATCCCTACCTTGCAGAGTGTCAAGTCTTGGTTAGGGAAATGTTTCTCAATGAAAGACTTAGGCGAAGCTGCCTATATCCTAGGGATAAAGATCTATAGAGATAGATCTAAGAGGCTGATTGGTCTAAGTCAAAGTACTTACATAGACAAAGTACTGAAAAGGTTCAGTATGCAAGATTCCAAGAGAGGATACTTGCCTATGTCTCATGGTATTACACTTAGCAAATCTCAGTGTCCTAACACAAAAGATGAGCGAGAGCGCATGAGTAAGATTCCTTATGCTTCAGCAATAGGATCTATCATGTATGCTATGTTGTGCACTAGACCAGATGTCTCTTATGCTTTAAGCATAACGAGTAGATACCAGTCAGATCCCGGTGAGAGTCACTGGACGGCTGTCAAGAACATTCTTAAGTATCTGAGAAGATCTAAAGATGTGTTCTTGGTGTATGGCGGATTGGAAGATGATCTGGTTGTAAGTGGTTACACAGATGCAAGCTTTCAATCTGACAAAGATGATTTTGATCGCAGTCAGGATATGTGTTTTGTTTAAATGGTGGTGCTGTTAGCTGGAAAAGTTCGAAGCAAAGCACTGTTGCTGATTCTACAACTGAAGCTGAATACATAGCAGCATCTGATGCAGCAAAGGAAGCAGTTTGGATCAAGAAGTTCATTACTGACCTTGGAGTGGTTCCTAGCATCACAAATCCTGTTGATGTTCATTGTGACAATAATGGTGCTATCGCACAAGCAAAGGAACCTAGGTCACATCAGCGATCCAAACACATTCTTAGGCGTTATCATCTCATTCGAGAAATCATTGAGAGAGGTGACGTAAAAAATATGCAGAGTTCCAACAGATGACAATGTTGCTGATCCATTGACTAAGCCTCTACCACAAGCAAAGCATGATCGTCATGCTAGGTTCATAGGTATTAGATACATTGATGAGTGGGCCTAGTGCAAGTGGGAGATTGTTAGTAATAGTGCCCTAGGCCTATTGTATGGACATGGTATTTTGAATATTTATGAGCATTTACTATTATCATAATTTGCATGTTTATTATATAATAATGTCCTTGAATAATATTATTAATTATTCTAAATGTCCCTAATCGGTTATTGTTGTGGGAATAACAATAAATTAAGATTAGTATGAAATTTGATTGATATTCATGGGATGAATATGTGTATGAGATACAAATCAAATTTATATGTATTTGTTGAGAACAAATATTGGACAAGACCCGCCTTGAGATTAATACATGGATCAAAGTCATAAGTTAATCTCTAGTAGTTGTGTCATTAAATCCTTAGACCTGAGATTGCTATAGTTCTCAACATGAGGAATATTATGTTTTGACATAATCAAACGTTGTCTTTAACCGGATGATTATAAAGATTATGCTTGAACATAATAAGAATCATGTAGTGAGATATGAGTGATTAAGATGGAATTTGTCCCTCTTATTATAAGAGAGATATCTCTGGGCCCCTCGATGATTGAGACTGAGAAATGCATGGCCATGCTCAAATGAATTGATGGAGATCAATATCATTTGTTTAGTCAGTCTAATTGGGTTTCGAGAAATTAAAGATAGAGCGATATAAGGTTGACTTTTTCCATGCCTTATATTCTATCAAGATATCATGTGACAAAAGGATTATGTCATTAGCTACTTTAAGGTTGTCTCGGAACATGAGCTTTTATTTAACTTGGGTAGTCATAATGTCTTGCTAGAGGCCGCTTATGACTTGTAGGATCAAAATGTGATTTAGGCCTACTGCCAACGTTAATTGAACCTATAGGGTCGCACACTAAGAACGGACAATAATGGTTACGGTTTGTTACTCTCTATAGTAATTTAAAATGATGAGATTATTTTAAATTACAAATAATAATTAGTTGTTATTTAGATTCGAGTTTAATTTTGAGAAAATTTAAATTCGTAATTTAAATTATGATAAGTAATTAATTAGTTATATTTTCTTATTGGATAAGGAAATAATCCATAAAGGTTTTTGGTTAAAAATATAAATTCCTTATTTGGTAAGGACTAGGATTTAAATTGTCATTATTTAAAAGGAGTTTTAAATAAATATTAATTAAAATCCTAGTTAACCAAAAACCCCTAGCAGACTTGTATATATATGATATATACGTTTTTAATGTCTATTGGGGCATTTGAAAGGTCGTGTCTATTGGGGCATTTGAAGAGTCATGTCATTTGCCTTGAAAAATAGAAAAACAGAGAGTTGACGATGGTTCGTTTTTGTGAAAAATGAACTTTTGAACTAGCATTCAAAAACTATTTTGGTGTCCGTTCGTATGTGGATACTTGTAGAGGATGGTCGTCTTTCTGAAGGTAGCACCTTTGAAGATCCGAGCAAGCCCAACACAAGAACAGACGGATTACATACTGATCATCAAAAGGTAATATTTTTTGTTTATCCTTCTTTCGTTTTTATGAAACGCATGTGATCCTTGGTGGGTTATGGAATAAATTTTTTTTTTTCCGCTGCCATTTTATTCCAATTAGATTGGGATTTTCTATTCCGTAATCCAACATTGTGGAGGTAGTTTCCAATATGGACATCCCTTGATTTGTGGAGGTGGTTTCCAAGAAGATATGGTTGTGGGAACTTTAACTTGATTCAAAATCTTTCTATTCATTGGGTGACATTCCTTGTTGGCGTGATGATATAGCTTCAATGTTGGTGACTTCATGACCATGCACCCATTCTTCTTGTGCTAAACCAGATCGGGTTTTTGGGCTAGACTCCTTTTGACTCAATTGCAATAAAGAACTTAATCAGGACTCAATTAAACAAATACAGTCAATTGCTCAAATGGAAAATAAATACAGGACTAAAACTTAATTTAATCTTCCATCCATAAAGAATCCAGCTAAAGTTGTTGAAGCCTCTTCCTGAGCCTGGTGTCCGTACCAGTCGAGTTGGGGGATGGGGACAAAAACTATTAATGAAGAGAGTGCCAAAAACTAATCTTATCGAACTCAGTGTTCCGATCCTCGATTCGAAACAAGTATCGGCCATGCTAGCGTTTTTTGTTATAGTAAATCGAAGTGTCTCTTCTCGCATGACGGAATGAGTACTTTCTAATCGTTCAATCAACCACGTGGTACCCATGCTTTAAATGCACGCTGAACAGATAAGCTTTACGATGTTCGAAGAGAAAATCGGTCGAAAAAAGATCTATGACACCCCCTGCATTTTGAGTGATGGGTGAAGGTGCACAGTTGGGAGTATTACGACACCTGAGTTAAAGAAATACGATACCTCAGTTAAAGAAATACGACACCCCAGTTATGTTCGCCGAAAAAGATCACAACCACAGTTAAAACATTACGATACCCTAGTGACAATGCTATGACACCCGTGCTTATAACGGACGCTGGATAAAAGCCCTGCAACACCCCAGGAGAAAATCGGCCAAAAATTGTTTGCGATACCCCAGTTGAAATATTACGAACCCTAGCAACAACGCTACAACACCCATGCTTGAACGGATATGCTTATCGATGCAACATGAGAAAATCACTCAAAAAAAGATCTACGATGCCACAGTTGAAACATTACGACTCCCTAGTGACAATGCAACGACACCCGTGCTTATAACGGACGCTGGAGAAAAGCCCCACGTCACCCAAGAGGAAATCAACTGAAAATCGTTCGCGACACCCCAGTTGAAACATTACGACACCCTAGCAACAATGCTACGACACCCATGCTTGAATGGATATGCTTATTGACGTAACAGGAGGAAATCGCCGAAAAAAGATCTACGATGCCGCAGTTGAAATATTACGATACCCTAGCGACAACACTACGATACTCGTGCTTATAACAAATGCTTGAGAAAAGCCCTGCAACACCCCAGGAGAAAATTGATCGAAAATCGTTCATGACACCCCAGTTAAAATATTACGACACCCTAGCAACAATGCTACCACACCCGTGCTTGAACGGATATGTTTGTCGACGTAACAAGAAAATCGCCGAAAAAAGATCTACGACGCCGTAGTTGAAACATTATGACACCCTAGTGACAAGGCTACGATACCCATGCTTATAATAGACGATGAAGAAAAGCTCCACAATACCCTAGGAAAAAATCGGCTGAAAATCGTTTACGACACCCCAGTTGAAACATTATGATACCCTAGCAACAACGCTATGACACCCGTGCTTGAACGGATATGCTTATCGACGTAGCATGAGGAAATCACCTGAAAAAAGATCTACGACACTATAGTTGAAACATTATGACACCCTAATGACAACGCTACGACACCCATGCTTATAACGGATGTTGGAGAAAAGCCCTGCGACACTCTAGGAGGAAATTGGCCAAAAATTGTTCGCAACACCCCAGTTGAAACATTACGATACCCTAGCAACAACGCTACGACACCCATGCTTGAACGGGTATGTTATCGACGTAACAGGAGAACATCACCCAAAAAAAGATCTACAATACTACAGTTGAAACATCACGACTCTCTAGCGACAACACTACGATACCCATGCTTATAACGAATGCTGGAGAAAAGCCCCGCGACACCCAAAGAGAAAATCGGTTAAAAATCGTTTGCGACACCCCAGTTGAAACATTACGATACCCTTGGTATAAACTTATGACACCACTACAATATATTTGAACTAGACAGAAAATTTTGATGTCACTCTAGTTGTAATCCGATGACACCCTATTAAGTCAACTATGCCACCTTATCTAGAAAAGTTGCTTAATGTGGCCGAACGGTATGGGTTCACGGATAAGTGATATGATCATGCCGCTCCTGGTGTCCTTTCATCTTCCTTTGAGGGCGGCATAAAAAACTTTCTGAACCCTAGAGGTCCTTCATTTATTGCTCGAGTGCCGCTGATGTCCTAAATTTTCTTCATTGTTGTTTCTTCCATCTTTTTCCTACATGGAGATGAGTGGTTTTGCTTGTGGACGAAGACCGCAAACAAAGAAGCACCGAAAGGAGAAAATGGCCAAGAAAGCAAAGAAATCATTCTTTATTCAAATGAGGATGCAACTCCTTTAGGTTCCATTCCATATGAAGCTACAAAATCAGGAAGAGATAAACATCACCTTGATTCCTTTATTTAGATAAACATCTCTTAAAATATTATGACACCCTAGTTTAGATATAATGGCACCCAGCTAACAAATATGTTTATCCTGTCTGTTTCAGATGACTTGAGAATTATTTCAATTACTACAGTGAAGGCTTCCTAGTTGTTTAAGAACAGTTGCAAGCCAGCTGTTTATGTTCAAAATATTTAAAAGATGGGGTTTACTACACAACATACAAAACTTATCCGAAGGATCCCATTTGCTGTCTTCGTCGACATGCAGATGTTCTCAGTCGATGGGTGACTGCTAGTAGACATCATACGATATCACAATGGAGGCGAGGAGTTTATTTTCTGTGGCAAGGCGGTCTTATTTAGTGCTGACGAAGTTGCACTGGGTCTTCCAGCTCATGGAAAGAAGATCGACACATCCTGCCAATTGTTCAACGAAAGGTTATTTAGACGATTTGGCTAGGGTTTAATCTTCATCAAAAAGGGTTAGAAAAGTTAATATATGGACTATGATCATCCAAGATACAGGAAGATGTTAAGGACAATGTCAGACTTTGGATCGCCTACATGTTTGCCATGTTCTTGGCTCCAAAGTCTAATCAAACATATCCACAATATCTCATCCACCACTTGGATGACTTAACTCAACTGGAGAGGATCGACTGGGCTTCTACATTCAAGGAGTTGATCGTTCTGGCTTTCCAGAAGTCCCTGCTTGCTTGCGATCCGAGAAGCCAGTCCACTCAAAGAGAGTAAACAAGATTAGGAGACAGCCTATCCTGTTCTAATGTTCGGCAGCGCTGATGGTAAGGATTATTGAGATGCAGAAAAGTGTTATTATTATAATTTTTTGTAAATATTATATTTTTTTATATCCCAAAATTATCATGTTCAGGCGTGGTTCCTCGAGCATACATCAATGCGAGCACCAGAATATCCCAATAAACTGCCCCGACTATTGAAGTGATATGACAACCAATTAAAGGTCCAGTCTATTTGGGTTGCCAACATGCAGCCTCATAACTTAGTAAGCTAATCCATTGCTCCATTGCTCTAATCATATTTTTTTTACTTAACTTATTAATATTTATTTTAAATTAATTTATTTATTATTTGCCTTGCAGTTGGAGGGAGCTACTGTACCAATATCACAAGAGCGCTGGCTTCTCACTCCACAGACAGTAGCATCCTTTGAACCAACAGAAAGCTGTGCAAGCTGTGCCAAGTTGAGGATTAAATTAGGGTGTGTTAAGAATCAACTCGATGATGTCAAGCATAGGCTTGCTATAGCTGAGAGCCTCCTCCGTTCATTGCTCAGAAAGGAGAGCAATGCAAGAAATGAGGAAGACAAGAGGGAGGGGAAGACAAAGGAGGGGCATTCCCTGGAGTGTCTTCGTGAGCCTGGAAATGCAAATACGAAGGAGAAGGAGGAGGAGCATTCCTTGGAGTGTTAAACTGAGCTTGGGAATGCAAATATAGAGGGGGAGAAGAGGGAGGAAGAGCATTCTTTCGAGTGTCCAACTGAGCCTTGGAATACAAATACAGAGGGAGAGAAGGGAGGAAGAGCATTCCTTTGAGTATCCAACTGAGCTTGGGAATGAAAATATAGAGGAGAAGAGAGAGGAGGGGCATTCCTTGGATTATCAAATAGAGCCTAGGAATGAAAATAAAAGAAGGAGAAGAGGGGGGAGGGGCATTCTATGGAGGGCCAAGAGGAGCCAAAATTCGAGGAAATAATCATCACCCCTGCGCCCTCTGATAATAAACTTATCACACTGTGCCCTCTGATAATAAAATTATCATCCCTACGCCAAGGGTGATGATGGGGATATACAATTTGTTGGAATGCTTTCGCTTATTAAGAGGGTTAAAAAAGAGCCCAGGAAGTGTAAGACATCCAAGGTCACAGGAGATTCTTATGAGATAGCCCGTCCTAAAAAGTCATCGAAGACAGTGGATACATCAAAGGCCAATATAAGAATCGAAGATGACCAAATTATGATCAAAATTTTTTTGAACGAATGAATAACCGATGAGATCATGTACACCAATAAATTAGGTGGTGCCATTACAAGAAAAAGTCTTCAAGATCTCATTAACAAAGATATGATAATGGACGATGTAAGTATCTCAGGAAATCTTTTCTCGATATTGATTTTAGAATATTATTAATCGGTTTACATTGCATTGGCAGATTATTGATGCTGGGCAGGAGTTTTTGATGAGGACCTGGACAGAGCACTCGGACCAATATCATAAGTGTATCTTTGCATATGTTTTTATAGTCATTTTGTGTCTGAATTCTCCATTAACTGCTCATGAACTCGCTACAACAGCCGGGGCTACGATATTTGACAGTATAACCGATGAAGAAAATGCCCAATTTCAATTTCTTTTCTCCATCATTAACTTGGATAATTCGCATTGGCATCTGGTTACTGTCGACATGGAAATAAAGGTGTTCATGCACCTGAATTCATTAAAATGCAATGCCAGATACAAGACCAATGCAAAGAAATGGCATATCATTTTTGGCCATATATGATGGGAATTATGTATTCAAGACATGAATCAAATTCATAAAAACGTAGTAGAAGATATAATACAAAATTTTCAGATGCCCAGGATCCTTAGGAATATATTCATTAAATTAGAAATAAAATCTAAAACATTAGATTTATTCATACCTGAGTCCTTTATCGATATAGAAAAGGATGAAGCCGGTGAATCTTCTGCCACTAGCCGTCCATGTGTCCGGCCTCTAATGGTGATCCACGCGGAGAAGAGTGGATGAAGACCTTCAAGGTATGAAGATGACACTTAAGGAGAGAGGGGTACTAGCGCCTCTTGAATCCCCTTATAGAAATATTCAAAACAGAAGATATCTCTGTAAGTCTAAAAGATCTAATCTTTTTTATCTCTTTTTGAGGAAGAAGAGAAGAAACATATTTATATAGAGAGAGGGATAGAAAGAAACGTTCTAAGGGAGAAGAAGAGACCTCTTTTCTCATGATAACGTTAATCCAAGGGAAAGGAAGAGACTTCCTTTCTCATAGTAACATTATAGTAATGTTAATCCAAGAAAAAGGAAGAGACTCCCCTTCTCATGGTAACATTATGATAACATTAATCTAATGAAGAGAAAGAGACTTCCCTTCTCATGATAACATTAATCCAAGTGTCACAATCTCAGCCTTTGAAATTAGAAGTTAGTTATCACATAACTACATGCCCCAATTTGTACGTGTTCATCATCTTGCCGTAGAGATTCATCATGCCTCATTCCATGGGCATGAATCCTTCTTCATATGGTTGAGATTTACCATCCATACCCGAATAATCAGAGCTGTCCATCACATGGAACAAGCTATATTTAGGTATCCAATTATTTGTTCATCATATGCACAAATAATTTCTTCCTAACATTCCTTCTACTATGATGGATCATATTAATTATTATTTTATCTTTTTTTAAATTGGGTCTTACCCAATTATTTAATTGATCATCTTATCTAAATTAAATCTAATTTAATTTTTATTTTAATTCATCCAAAATTCTTCTTAATACGTGTGACCCATTAGGCCCTTTAATATGTTGGCAATAATCATGTCCTAATCACAGACCCTAGGAATGATTGGATAACTCTTTGTCCAAGTCAATAACATGATTATAGATCATGAGAGACCTCTAGCAAAGCATCATGACCACCCAACTGCTAAAAGTTTTGTAGACGTGACCATCAACAACACCTATCCATGAACCGTTACCGTATGATCAAATCCTTTCATCACATATCCCAGATCAATCAGTGGTATAGAATGTGTCAACCCTATAATTGATCTGTGTTTACTTGATCTCAAAAAAATTAACTCATATGAATTAGAACTTCAAAACCATTTCGAATTCCAACTCAACCTTGCAAGGATTTAACAATCAATTTAATTCATCAAGTGGCCATGGGATATAACCCTTTCTATCAAGGGAGATGAATCCTGTCTTGATCAAACACCACCTTCATGTGCTTCATGTCATACCAAATCGATACCATATTTGCCATCCATGGCTAGAGCGACATTTAGATGTCATCAAAGCATGACATTCCACACCTAAGATGCAATGAAGATCTCAAGTCAAAGGATCACTCACACCACCGTCATTAGAGATCAACCATCGACACTATATAGAATATCCATATAGGATCTCTGTACGGGTCATCTAATGCATTGTTACAATACAGAGCATTCACACACCTATCCAAGTATCTTCATACTTCAGCTTATAAAATTAGTTGCTCACCCCAAGGGTGAAGATATGCAATGTGTGCCAGTCTCATGGTGTTCAATGGTGTCCAGACCTATCTACACATCGACTAGAGAAATTTAAAGAATCGAACCATAACGTGCAATTTGTATCTCATAATTTGTAATCTCTATTATAAATTTCATATGCACGGTTCACATTCTTTTGGACTTTATCTCATAGACAAATAATCAAATAAAAGACAACTGAATTGATAAAGAAACCATTTTATTTGATTTGTATTCATAGAATGTATACATCATTTAATCCAATTGGATCTAGAGTATACACTAACAATCTTTCACTTGCACTAGAGCCATTCACCCATGTATTTAATACCGAGTGACTTAACATGATTATCATGCTTCTACTGCGGTAGGGCTTTAGTGAGTGGATCAGCTACATTATCCTCAGTAGGGACTCATTCTATTTTTACATCATTTCTATCAATAATCTCTCTAATTACATGGTATCTTCTGAGTACATGTTTGGACCTTTGATGAGACCTTGGCTCCTTAGCTTGCGCAATAGCTCCATTGTTGTCACAATACAAGTGTACTGGATCAGCAATGCTTGGAACCATACCAAGTTCAGTGATAAACTTTTTGATCCAAACTGCTTCTTTGGCTGCATCTGATGCTGCGATGTACTCGGCTTCGGTCATAGAGTCGACAGTCATCTCTTGCTTGGAACTCTTCCAGCTGACTGCACGCCATTGAGTGTAAAGACATAGCCTGATTAAGATTTATAATCATCTTTATCAGACTAAAAACTAGAATCCATATAACCCTTGAGATGCATTAAAAATATTCAACCTCGGCTTTTTATTTTCAAAAGATACATCCATGACATCGGTTCTATAGTTTATATAAGCATTAGCAGTTGCTAGAAAGGGTCTACCTATAATGATTGGTATTTGATTGGGGTTGTGACCAAATTTCATATCTAAAACTAGAAAGTCTACTAAAAAATAAAATTTATCAACTTTAACCAGCACATCCTATAGTATTTCGTGGGATACCTTAATTGATCGGTTAGCTAATTGTAGGGTTACCATCGTTGGTTTCAATTCTCCAAATCCAAATAAGTCATACACTGAACTCAGGAGAAGGTTAACACTTGCACTTAAATCTAGCAATGCTTTCTTAATCATAAGGTTTCCTATGACACAGATATAATTAGGGTTCCTGCAGGATCCTTAAGTTTGGGTGGAGTACTTTACTAAAAGATTGAACTGGTCTGCTCAGTTAGGTTGACTTTCTTTGGTATATGTGCCTTGGATCTTTACTTTTGAGTGCACAAATCTTTTAGGAATTTGGCATAAGCAGGGACTTGTTTAATTGCATCAAGAAGGGGTAAATTAATTTGAACTTGTTTGAACAATTCTAATATTTCATTCATCTTAATATTCTTTTTGTCAAGAGATAGCATAGATTAAGTATGAGTGTTGAATCAATTGGTTATTCTTTTTTCTCATATTTTTTCTTTCTGGCTTGGTCGGCATGAGTTGCTCTTTTTGTTGAATCACTTTATACTGATTTAAAGTTTTTTTCATTTCTAAGGGTTAAGATAGATTTGGCATGTTCAAGAGAAGTTTCTGGATCCAGTGGAGCTCTCAGCCATGTATTGCCCTCTTGGATTACTAATGGACTGACTGGATAGTTTACCGTCCTCCTTCCTACTAAAAGCTGTTGCTAGCTGACCTATTTGGGTTTCAGCTTAGCGATAGACTGGGTGTGGGAGTGAAGGAGTTGAGTATTCATTTCTAGCCCTTTCAATGCTTGTAGCACCCTTTCTTCAAAAGTAGGATCATGATTATTTGGCGGAGGTTGAGGGATGCTTGGGCATTGTGAGTATGACATGCTTCTGAATTGAGTCTCCTAATGATTAGGCCTAATTGATGTTGGATTGATGACAGGTTGGGATTTCCAAAAAAAAATTTGAGTGATTTTGCCAACCAAGATTGTAAGTATTCGAATATGGATCATTTTCTGGTCTGGAGCCATTTGGGCTTGGGCTTGGTGGGCTTGGTCCTGAACAAGCATAGAAAATTGGTATGCGGTTGGACAATCACTTATAGAATGGGTCGAACTTGAACAGATTATACAAACATCATGTAACTGAGTAGATGAGGAAGTGGTATTTTAACTTATATAATTCGGTTAAGTTTCTGGGATAATTCATCTACCTTAGTATAGATATCTATAGAATGACCTATTTCATATATTCAACCTCTTTTAGGTCTTATGGAAGGGTCTCTACAAGCCGCTAACATATGATGTAATGAATTCCCACTCAATGTCTCAAAGAGTTGCTAAACTTCATGTTTATTCTTTAATATAAATGTTCCACCACATGAAGCATCAATTATTTGCCGGTGCTTTTCTGACAAACCATCATAAAAGCACTGGACTAGTTGCCATTTGGGTATGGCATGATATGGACATTTTCTAATCAATTCTTTTAATCTCTCCCATGTCTCATGAAACATCTCTCTATCTGTCGGGAAAAAAACTTGTTATGGCTTTTCTAATTTGATTATTTTTTTATAGGAAAGTATTTCTTAAGAAACTCTCTCTGAAGATGGTCCTAGGTTAAAATTGTTACAGTATCTAAAGAATTTAACCAATATTTGGTTTTGTCCTTAAGAGAAAATGGGAACAACTTAAGTCTAAGAGCATCGTCGTAAAAATTTTGAATTTTTACTGTCAAACAAATTTTGTGAAACCCATCTAAATATTTGTAAGGGTTCTCATTTGTAAGTCCATAAAATGAAGGTAACATTTGAATCACGCTTGACTTGATCTCATATTGAGTGGCCTCCATTGGAGACACTTGAATGCAGGGAGAGTAGGTATACTTTGAAGGAGTGAAATACTCCTTTAACGGGTGTAGTGGATCATTTTTGTTGTTAGGGTCCATATTTCTAAGTCTGTTTGCTCTAAAGGTTCTCTTCATTTTAGGATTTAGGAGTATGAAGTTAGGTTGTAACGATCGGTGACCAAGCATAGACCCTACCAATACACTCTAAAGCAAACAGTAATTCAATTTTTTAAAACTAATGTAATAAAAGAGAAAGAAAAAGATTCTAAAGAAAATATCCTAAAAGATTCCTAGAACTAAGAGCAATGAAGAATAATTTAGTTAGGGTTTAATAATTATTAGCAATCAAATTAACAAAGATTAGACTCTTACTCTAGGCTTAACCTAGATCTAGACAGCTCCTAACTTCCAACGCCTTGGAGCCCTCCAAATCAAAAACTAGCTAATCAACTAGCCAGTTAAGGGTAAGGTCAATGGGGGTCCCCCTTTGCTTGCCTTAGACACAAATTAGATTGGCTAGATAAGCGAAATGAAACCAATTAAATAACTACTTTCCTTCCATCTTCTAGACACCAGTTAATCAGTCAATCCCGATCTGGCCCAACTCTTTTGGGTGCTTATCCTATTGAGCTCGAGTTTCTTAGGAGTTAACATCTAGTTAATTTTAAAGTTAAAGGCTTGGGTTAATGCAAAATAAAGAATGTGGTTTGTGGGCTAAGGAAGGGTGATCAACTTCTCACCTTATCTTGCTTAGGGGTTTTGCCCTTAAAATTAATTATGAAAATGCTATGCAACAAGAAGATGTCAAGCTTTTGAAGTTATCAAATAAAATTAATCTAATTATTATTTATTTAGATTTTTATAATTAAGTTTTTAATTTCTTAATAAATTATGAGATGTCAATGAAAAAAAATTTGAGCTTTGCAGAAAATAAATTTACCTAAGTCAATCTAGGCATAGAAAATATATAATTTTTTTATTTATTTTTTTATTTTTTATTTTTAAAATAACTGTACTTAAGTCTCCGGCAATGGCACCAAAAATCTGATGTGTGTCGAAGCGCAACGATTAAGACACCTTAATTTTGTTAATCTTAGGTAGAGTAGCGAGAGTAAGGGATCAAATCTACATAGATTTTGAGTAGTTATTTTAAAATAAATTTACATAATTAAAAATTTAAATAATTAGATAATTGGTTTTAAAAATAATTAAGATATGATCTATCTTAATTAGAGTATGGCCCGTTCCTTTTAAAGAATAGATAATTCACAAATTATTTTCACTTGAAGAACATTCAATAAAGTTAAACATAAATAAATACTTTATTTCATAGCATCCAAAGGAGTACAAAAAAAATAAAAAATATAATCTACTTCTACTTTCTGAGATGATAGATCTGCTATCTGTTTCCTGCTTTCGCAGATTCGCTTCCTAAAATAGAAAGAATTATTGGTGTGGAAGACGCGTTGATTCCATATGTATTCCATGTTAACTGCTCATCTTATCTCTGCAGATCATATTTGTTCCTTTCAAAGTTCAAACTGCAGCCTTAAAAATATCACATGATTTCATCTGATTCACGACTGCTTTAAATTTCATGCAATTCCTAGGTTAAATCTTAAAAAGTACATTTTGAGCTCGTTTCAAGTCCGATTTGAGTACCGTTTATATCGTTGGACTTCTAAAATCGAGCTATTCAAGTTGACATAGTCTTTTTCTAAAAATATTATATAGAAGTATCAATTTAAAAGAATAACAATAATTTGATCTATAAATTAATATTTTATGGCTAATATTTATGTACTTATCATATGCTATTCTATGGATCCTCAGATGCGATCTTGTGCCGAGCCTTCCCTTTGGCTTTCTAGGGACCAGCCAGAATATGGTTCGGCACCTTGAAGCCAAACTCCATTAACTCATTCAACGAATTGGATCCTTTGTATCACTCCAGTCTCCCTTGGTGGATGAACTACTTGATCCTTTGTCTGAGCTGCTAGCACTCCTTGGTATCATAGCCGTAATCCCTATGATACCGATAATACTTTGTCATATCCCTTCAAGCTATGTTTCTCGGAGGGGACTCGACCAAGGGAGTTGGCGCTTAATTTCCATAAGGATTTGAGCTCACGACGATAAGTGGGGTGAATTGATTGAACATTTGCGCTAGGCTTTTGGTGTGCTACCTCGGTGGTGGAACCCTTTGATAGTGAGGCGGGCTTGTGGGGCAAGTTGGTCGGCTCTTGTTCGAGCTCTTCTTATCTTTCTTCTTCGATTGCTCGGTCCGAGCCGACCTTCTGGATTCTTCGATCCTGACGTATTTATCCTCCAAGGTCATCATGTTGGAGAGACTTTTAAGGTAGTTTACTTCCATGGCAAGGTAAAAGTCTTCCTCCTTCAATACTTCACCTGTCAAGGTGGATATAGCCACCTTATGATTAAAATGGTCAACTTCTATTATAGCCACATTAAAACGGCCTAAGAAACTTTTTAAAGACTCCCCCTCTCGCTGCTTTATTTCTGAAGGGAGTCTGACCTCCGTTGGTGGCGGTGGCTATTGACGAACTGACTGATGAATGAATGACCCAGTTCGTTAAATGAGTTGATGGAGTTCGGCTTCAGGATGCCAAACCATATTCTGGTAGGACCTTGGAGAGTCGAAGGGAAGTCATGACACAAGATCGCATTTGAGGCCCCATGGAAAAGCATGATGGATCGGAAGCTACTCAGATGATCATTCGGGTCGATAGTCCCATTGTAAGGCTCAATGGTAGGGAGTTTGATATGTGATGGGACCGCCTCTTTCATAATTTATCAGTAAAAGATAGACCCTTGTTGACCCAATTATTGATTTTGATGATTAACAAAAGCCATGAGTATATTTACATTGTTTCTAACAAATTTATGGAGTGTTTCAGGTATTAAGAAAGTTTAACAATTCAAATATCACTCAAAATTGATTTTAAGATGAGTTTCAAATTGTAATTTTCAAAAGTTCAGACCTTGGAGTCGACACCTATAAGTTAGGAGTCGACACATGGGCGTATCAGAACAGTTCTCAAAATTCGGCACGGTCGGGAGTCGACACATGGATGTCTGGAGCCGACTCCAACCTGAGAAACAGAAGTGCTTTTCTGCGTCAGTTTCTGGAGCCGACACATGGAATTCGGGAGCCGACACCTGAGATTCAGGAGCCGACACTAGAATGAGTGGAGCCGACTCTAACCTGAGAATAGAGCGTATTTTGGGCCATATTTAGAGTCGACACCTTTTGTTTCGGGAGCCGACACCTGGATGCGGGGAGCCGACACATAACTTATCGGGAGCCGACCCCTCAACAAAACTTTTATTACTATTTTTGGATACACGAAGTGGAGCCGACACATAAAAGTTGGAGCCGACTCCAACCTGACAGGAACGGATTTTCAAAGTGTCAGAACGGCCTCCAACGGTAACATTTTCTCACCTAATTTCTAACGGCTATTTTTCTTGTGTAGGAGCAATCCAAGGACAGAAATAACGGCTAGTTTTCACCTAATCTCGGATTAAAGAAAATCTATAAAAAGGGGAGAACGGACCGTTTAAAAGAAGGAAGAAAAAAACAAAAAAGGGAGAAAGATCAAAAAATCGAGATATTCAAGAGAGCCATTTCAAAAAGAGAAATCTCTGTGAGCTCGCCCATCTTCTAAAGAAAGATTCAAAAGAAATCCAAGGCGTACAAAGTTCAATTTCGGAGGATTTCAAAGAAGGAAAAGAAGAAGCCAAAACCTATTTTTTTTCATCTTCTCAACAACATATTCCTGGGTGAAATCTGAGCTGGAGCTTGATTCAACCTTTCAAAGGAGAAGAGGAAAAGAAGAAAAGAAGCCAAGCCTACATTCAAATCGCTTCAAACAGGCTTTTCTATTCCTTGTCTATTTTTTATTGCATATTCGCTCATTTGAGGAGCTGTTTGTCATTGTAAACATTAATTGATTTCATTTGTTTGCTAATTCAATCAGGGGATTGAATTAGTGGAGGTGGTATACCTCGGGTCAAGCTAGATATAGCTTGAGGTTGGGTTTTGTGCTGGTAAGCCCGGAAAACCGGCTGGGTTTGTTGTGATCCCGGGTAAAACAACAAGTTTGAGTTGTGAGCTTGTAAAACAACTCGACTGTAATCAAGAGGATTATAGTGTGGACCCAAGTGGAGCTTGGGAGTGGACGTAGGTGTTGGTTACACCGAACCACTATAAAATCTTTGTGTTTGTAGTTTTTTGATCTCTCTCTCTCTCTCTCTTTAATTGCCTTGCTTAGCTTCGATTAACTCCATTCGCTTGCATACTTTGATATCAATCGATTTAATTTCAAAAAGAGTTAAAATTTTTAGAACCCAATTCACCCCCCCTCTTGGGTTGCCATCTGGGCCAACAATTGGTATCAGAGCAAGTGCTCATTTGAATTTGGTCTAACGATCAAGAGCAAAAGATCCAAATGGTAGCTCAAGCTAGTTCATCTTATTTAGAAGGTCAATCCACTAATCGACCTCCTTTATTCAATGGAACTAATTATGGTTATTGGAAAGCTAGGATGAAGATTTTCATTCAAGCACTTGACTATGACTTATGGGGAATCATAGTTAATGGTCCACACACACCCACAATTAGAGTAGACAACATGGTGATTCCTAAACCGAAAATGGAATGGGATGAACATGATAAGAAGTTGGCTCAGCTCAATGCTAAAGCCATGAATGTTTTGTATTGTTCATTAGATGCAAATGAATTTAATCAAATTTCTACATGTATTTCCGCAAAAGAAATTTGGGATAGATTAGAAGTTACCCATGAGGGTACTAATCAAGTAAAAGAATCAAAAATTAATATTTTGGTGCATAAATATGAACTATTTAGCATGGAACAAACTGAAACAATTACATGCATGTACACAAGATTCACTGATATTGTAAATGGCTTGAAAAGTCTTGGTAAGACTTATACTAATTCTGAACTTGTGTAAAATTCTTAGGTCACTTCCAAGATCATGGGAAGCGAAGGTGACTGCAATCCAAGAAGCCAAGGATTTAAATGTTTTACCTTTGGAGGAGCTACTTGGATCCTTAATGACCCATGAGCTGACTATGAAACAACATCAAGAGGAAGAAGTCAAGAAGAAAAAAACTATTGCTCTTAAGGCTGCAGAAAGTGAGGAAAGCTGCAGTGATGATGATGATGAGGAGACTGCACTTCTTGCAAAGAAATTCAAAAGATTCATGCAAAGAAGGAGACCCTTCCACAAGAAAAAGTCTGGAACAAAAATGGAAGGAGAGAAAGAGAAAGAAAAGGACAAGAAAAGAAAAAAAAAAGAGCCCTTAATATGTTATGAGTGCAAGAAACCGGGGCATTTCAGATATGACTGTCCTCAATTGAAGAAAGCCTACAAAGAAGAAGAAGGCTTATGTTGCAACATGGAGCGATAGCGAAGAATCCTCTTCCGAGAGGAACAAAAAGAAGTTGCAAACATTTTTTCATGGCAAACAACGACGACGAGTAAGTACCGAAACCCTCAATGATGATTTTACATTTGATGAATTATATGAAGCTTTCAATGAATTAGTCAATGATTTTAAAATTCTGAAAAAGAAAAACAAGTTTTTGAAAAATGAAAACTTAAATCTGTGTAAAGAGAAAAATGATTTAACACTTGAAGTTAAGGATTAAAAGATGAAAAGGAGAGATTTCTAAAAGAAAAAGAATCAATCATGAATGAAAACCTTAACTTAAAGAAAGAAATTAAAAAATACAAGAACATAGTTGATAAATTTACATATAGCTCTAAAAACTGAATTTACTTTTAAGTAATCAACGGGCTATTTTTGATAGAGCTGGATTAGGATATAGACCAAACATGAAACAAAAATTTAAAATTTCTTTGTTAAGAAAACAAATGATGTTATATGTTACAATTGCAACAAGAAAGGCCATAAATCTTATGAATGTAATGCAAGAAAAAGTAACAAGAAATTAAATATTAAAGGAAAGAAAATATGGGTTCCAAAAGGAACAATCTTTTTTGCTACTAACCATGAAGGACCCAAGAAGGCTTGGGTACCTAAATATAAGACTTGATCATTTTAGGAGTGTCTTGCGGCCAAAAGATCAAAGCGAAAGTGGTATCTCGATAGTGGCTGCTCAAGACACATGACGGGTGACAAGGATCAATTCATCACCCTTGAAAGCAAAAAGGAGGAGTTGTTACGTTTGGTGACAATGGCAAAGGCCAAATCATGGGGTTTGGTAAAATTCAAATAACTCCCTCCACATTTATTGAAAATGTCTTATATGTTAATGGTTTAAAGCATAATCTAATTAGTATTAGCCAATTGTGTGATAAAGGTTTCAAAGTATCATTTGAAGCTTCTATTTGCACTGTTTCTAATCCCATTGATAATAGCATTGTATTTATTGGAAACAGAAATGGCAATGTATACTTGATTGATTTAGACAATTTGTCTACTAGTAATCATTGCTTAGTTGCTAATAATGCTAGTATGAATGAGATTGGATGGCTGTGGCATCGTAGATTAGGTCATGCAAGCACACACCTAATTTCAAAATTAATTAGAATGGATTTAGTAAAAGGCCTTCCACAACTAGATTTTGAAAATAACAAAGTTTGTGATGCATGTCAATTTGGAAAACAAACTAGAAACTCTTTCAAAACTAAAAACATTGTTTCCACTTCTAGGCCACTTGAACTACTTCACATGGATCTCTTTGGACCTACTAGAACCACTAGTCTAGGAGGAAAGAAATATGGTCTTGTGATAGTATGATTATTCTAGATACACTTGGGTATTGTTTTTAGCTCATAAAGATGAGACCTTTCCAATATTTCTGAAATTTTTCAAGAAGGTCACAAATGAGAAAAACAACACCATAGTGTCTCTTAGAAGTGATCATGGCACAGAATTTGAAAATCATTTATTTGAAAACTTTTGCATTGAAAATGGCATCCATCATAATTTCTCTGCACCTAGAACACCACAACAAAATGGAGTTGTAGAAAGAAAGAATAGAACCTTAGAAGACATGGCCCGTACCATGCTATGTGAAAGCCAACTCCCAAAGTACTTCTGGGCGGAAGCTATAAACACGGCATGTTACATTCTTAATAGAGCTTTAATTAGGCCAATCCTTAAGAAAACTCCTTATGAACTATGGAATAATAGAAAACCAAACATTAGTTACTTTCATGCATTTGGTTGTAAATGTTTCATTCATAATAATGGTAAGGATAATCTTGAAAATTTTGATGCAAAATCAGATGAAGGCATATTCTTAGGATATTCAACATATAGTAAAGCCTATAGAGTGTTTAACAAGAGAAACTTAATTGTAGAAGAATCTATTCATGTGTTTTTGATGAATCTTTAGCATCGAGTTTGGAAAAGATTGATGATGAGGAAGATACAAATTTACTTGAGAGAGATATTAAAAATTGAATATAAATGTATCTTCAGATCATGAACAAGAAGCTAAAGATGATGATTCTCCTAGTGTTGATGTTTTGATGCTAATCATAATGATGTAGATCTTCCTAGAGATTGGAGATATGCCTATGGTCATCCAAAGAATTAATTATAGGTGATCCATCTCAAGGAGTAAAACTAGATCATCAATGAGAAACATCAATAATCATCTTGCATTTGTATCTCAAATTGAACCTAAAACTATTGAAGAAGCTGAAAAAGATAATAATTGGATGTTAGCTATGCAAGAGGAATTAAATCAATTTACTAGGAATAATGTCTGGACCCTTGTAGATAGACCTAAAGATCATTCAGTTATAGGATCAAAATGGGTATTTAAAATAAATTAGATGAAAATGGCATAGTAATTAGAAACAAAGCTAGATTAGTTGCAAAAGGATATAATCAAGAAGAAGGAATTGATTTTGATGAAACTTTTGCACCTGTAGCTAGATTAGAAGCAATTAGATTATTACTTGCATTTGCATGTCATATGAATATCAATTTATTTCAAATGGATGTTAAAAGTGCATTTTTAAATGGATTTATAAATGAGGAAGTTTTTGTTGAACAACCACCTGGTTTTGAAGATCATAAATTTTCAAATCATGTTTTTAAATTGTACAAAGCACTTTATGGTTTAAAACAAGCACCTAGAGCTTGGTATGATAGATTAAGCAAATTTCTAATCGAAAATATTTTTTTAGAGGAAATGTTGATAAAACACTATTTTTGAAAAGAAAAGATAAGGATTTATTAGTAGTACAAATATATGTTGATGATATTGTATTCGGTGCTACTAACAATCTCTTGTGTCAAGAATTTGCTAAGTTAATGCAGGGTGAATTCGAGATGAGCATGATGGGAGAACTCAATTTCTTCCTGGGACTCCAAATCAAACAAGAAAGAGAGGGAATCTTCATCAACCAAACAAAGTATACAAAGGAAATCCTCAAAAAGTTTGGGATGGAATTAATTAAACCCCTCGGAACACCAATGAGTCCTTCATGCAAACTAGACAAAGATGAAGACGGTAAGCCAGTTGATCAAAAATATTATAGAGGTATGATCGGATCACTACTTTACTTAACGACAAGTAGACCTGATATCATGTTTGCTGTTTGCTTATGTGCTAGATATCAATCTGAACCTAAAGAATCACATTTAATTGCTGTAAAAAGAATACTAAGATACTTGAGTGGAACTAAAAATGTAGGTTTATGGTATTCTAGAGACTCAACACTAAATTTGATTGCTTATTCTGATTCTGATTATGCTGGTTGTAAACTAGATAGAAAAGTATAAGTGGAGCATGTCAATTTTTAGGAAGTAACTTAATCTCTTGGTTTAGCAAAAAGCAAAATTCGGTTGCATTATCAACTGCTGAAGCAGAATATGTTGCAGCTGAAAGTTACTGTGCTCAAATCCTTTGGATTAAGCGATAACTTGAAGATTATGGCATAACACTTGATAGAACTCCTATTAGATGTGATAATACTAGTGCAATAAACCTAACAAAAAATCCAATTCAACATTCAAGAACTAAGCATATTGAAATTAGATATCACTTCATTAGAGAACATGTAGCTAATAATGACATTTGTCTAGAATATGTTAATACTGGGGAACAATTAGCCGATATATTTACAAAACCCTTGAGTGAAGAGATATTTTGTTATCTTAGAGGAGAATTAGGGATTTGTGATCCGTTGGAATGACTCGAAACTCTTAAGTTCAATTATCTAGATTTTATTCAACATCTTGAAAATTTCTTCATAATTTTTAAGGAAAATTCATCTAGATTGTTGAACCAATTGATTCTCCATATTCCAAGGATTTTTATCATATTTATTGATTTTTATCTTGATGAGTTTCGGATTACTGAAACTCTTATCTGTTTTTGAATCTGTCGACACCTCAATCTTTGGAGTCGACACCTTATTTCTGTGTCGCTCTCGGTCAGGGACCTTGGAGCCGACACCCGCTTTAGCGGAGCCAACTCCAGTTCGGGCGCTAACCATTTTAGCGAGTTGGAGTCGACACCCGACTTTGCGGGAGTCGACACCTAGTGGACCCTTTTCGACTATTTAGGGCCGAGTCGACACCTCTTCAACCTAATCTCACTCAAATCATCTCCAAATCCTCTCTAAACCCTATCAAAACTTGAGATTCCTTCAATTAATCATTCCCTAGGATTCCATGGCACCTAAGAGAAGGGGAACGATCTATGGTGGTCCGGTGGCAACGAGGAAGCGGACGGCGAGACGCCCAATCCGTCAACCGTCGCCATCTTCGGATTCTTCATCCTCGTCCTCTACTCATAGTGCGATTCTAGACCCTTCCTCACCTCCTTCACCGCACATTGACACTCTAGCCGGTCGGGTGATTACAATGGGAAGAAAAGTCAATTTCATTTTTTAAGATGAGGGATTCGCTATTGGACGACAACTAAAAGAAATTGGTTGCGAAAAGGTGTGTTCTTTAGACATTCCTACATATCCTGCTTTAGTTAAAGAATTTTATTAAGACTTGTCAAGAGGAGATGGTGGCATAGTAAGTACTGTAAGAGGAAAGAGGATACATCTCACTTCCGAAATTCTTGGGAACCTTCTTGAGATTCCTACTCTTGGACCTATTGCAAACTTCACAGTGATAGGTCAGGAGCTTTGCAAGGATGTTAGGAAGAGATGTTGTTGATTTTGAGGAAATCAAGGCAAATCAGTTGCCTCTTGAGCTAAGATTGTTGCATAATATTTGTAGCCGAATTTTATTCCCTAAGACTGGTAGGTTCGAGTATGTCTCAGAGCGAGACATTGTGATCATGGATAGTGTTTTGACTGGACAACCTATTAATCTTCCTGGCATGATGATTTGGTACATGGCAGAGGCTGGTGGCAAGAAGAGATCTTCCTTACCCTATGGCATGATCCTAACCTTAGCATTCAGAAGTCAGGGTGTAGTCATCTTAGAAAATGAACCTAAAAAGAACCTAAGACACACAGATTACTACAGCATCGCTACTGTTCATCGCATGGGGTTCATTAAGGTCAATGGGAACTGGGAAATGAAAGGTCATTCAGAGGATAGGGCAGCTGAGATTGGAGCTTCAGCACCATCAGAAGCTGGACCATCCATGAGATATCCTTCACCAGAGCCTAGCAGACCAGAGCCTTCACCGACACCTATGCCTGCTTCAGTTCCGAGTGCTTCTGGTTTTTCTGATTTACAATTAGACAATTGAAGACTTTATTGGATGAACATGAAGAGAAGATGAATAATAGTTTTGAAAGTAGACTTTTGAGTTTAAAAGAATCTTTCCACTCCTTAGAAGACAAAGTGAACTAAATTGGATCCTCTCTTGGAACTTCTTCTGAAGCCCTAAAATGTGATTTAATGAATATTTTTGATAAGATCAAGGACATTGCTGGTGATTTGACACATATCCTAGAAGCAATGTAGAGCTACAAGAGAATATAAACAATGCAGCTGACTTGGTTCAAAGGAGCTTAAATGATTTTATGAAGATTCAAAAGAAGGAATGGAAAAGATCTTAGAAGGACTGAAGAAACGCTTCAGTTTTGGAATTTAAAGTTTTAGTTTGCTTTACACTTTGTTGTAATAGAATATTTTGATGTAATGTTTTGGTAGAATGTTTTGATATAATGGAATGTTTTGATGTAATGAAACTTATGTAGTGAAATCTTTTGATGCAATGAAATTTCTTTGAATTATTCAATGAGTTAACTTGTGGTTGAATGTTAAGCTAAATTGTATCTTATCTTAACATTTTTGTTGATAACAAAAAAGGGGGAGAAAAGATATTGTATATGCATTATTGAACACTTAAATAATTGATTAAGTTGATTATTGTATGAATTTTTTTAAGGGAGAGAAATGAAATTAAGGGGGAGAGAAATGAAATTTTAAAATAAGGAGAGAAAATTTTATTTTGAGTTTCATAGGGGGAGCTACCTCATTCAGGGGGAGCTTAACTATGATAACTTATTCCTATCGTAAAACTCTTTAATTAATCATGCATATACTCAATGTTTTTGTCATCATCAAAAAGGGGAGATTGTTGACCCAATTATTGATTTTGATGATTAACAAAAGCCATGAGTATATTCACATTGTTTTTGACAAATTTATGGAGTGTTTCAGGTATTAAGAAAGTTTAACAATTCAAATATCACTCAAAATTGATTTTAAGATGAGTTTCAAATTAATTTTCAAAAGTTCAGACCTTGGAGTCGACACCTATAAGTCAGGAGTCGACACATGGGCGTATCAGAACAGTTCTCAAAATTCGGCACGGTCGGGAGTCGACACATGGATGTCTGGAGCCGACTCCAACCTGAGAAACAGAAGTGTGCTTTTCTGCGTCAGTTTCTAGAGCCGACACATGGAATTCGGGAGCCGACACCTGAGATTCGGAAGCCGACACCTAGAATGAGTGGATCCGACTCTAACCTGATTTTGGGCCATATTTAGAGTCGACACCTTTTGTTTCGGGAGCCGACACCTGGATGCGGGGAGCCGACACATAACTTATCAGGAGCCGATCCCTCAACGAAAACTTTTATTACTATTTTTGGATACACAAGTGGAGCCGACACATAAAAAGTTGGAGCCGACTCTAACCTGACAGGAACGGATTTTCAAAGTGTCAGAATAGCCTCCAACGGTAACATTTTCTCACCTAATTTCTAACGGCTATTTTTCTTATGTGTAGGAGCAATCCAAGGACAGAAATAACGGCTAGTTTTCCACCTAATCTCGGATTAAAGAAAATCTATAAAAAGGGGAGAACGGACCGTTTAAAAGAAGGACAGAGAAAGAAACAAAAAGGAGAAAGATCAAAAAATCGAGATATTCAAGAGAGCCATTTCAAAAAGAGAAATCTCTGTGAGCTCGCCCATCTTCTAAAGAAAGGTTCAAAAGAAATCCAAGGCGTACAAAGTTCAATTTCGGAGGATTTCAAAGAAGGAAAAGAAGAAGCCAAAACCTATTTTTTTCATCTTCTCAACAACATATTCCTGGGTGAAATCTGAGCTGGAGCTTGATTCAACCTTTCAAAGGAGAAGAGGAAAAGAAGAAAAGAAGCCAAGCCTACATTCAAATCGCTTCAAACAGACTTTTCTATTCCTTGTCTATTTTTTATTGCATATTCACTCATTTGAGGAGCTGTTTGTCATTGTAAACATTAATTGATTTCATTTGTTTGCTAATTCAATCAGAGGGATTGAATTAGTGGAGGTGGTATACCTCGGGTCAAGCTAGATATAGCTTGAGGTTGGGTTTTATGCTGGTAAGCCCGAAAACCGGCTGGGTTCGTTGTGATCCCAGGTAAAACAACAAGTTTGAGTTGTGAGCTTGTAAAACAACTCGACTGTAATCAAGAGGATTATAGTATGGACCCAAGTGGAGCTTGGGAGTGGACGTAGGTGTTGGTTACACCGAACCACTATAAAATCTTTGTGTTTGTAGTGTTTTGATCTCTCTCTCTCTTCTTTAATTGCCTGTGCTAAGCTTCGATTAACTCCATTCGCTTGCATACTTTGATATCAATCGATTTAATTTCAAAAAGAGTTAAAATTTTTAGAACCTAATTCATCCCCCCTCTTGGGTTGCCATCTGGGCCAACAACCCTGCTCCATCTGTGGCTCCGGATGAGATGCGTGCTTGACAACGTCTAACTCCAAGCGTATCTTTTGGATTCTTCACTCCATTTCTTTGTTCCGAACAATCGGAGAGGCTGGGTGAGAAGATCGTGGCCGTGGCGTCGAATCATGGTACGAAGAGATCAAAGGCAAAGAGTGGGCCCGACGGGGACAAGGTAAACTCCTGTCTCAGACCTTCTGCAGAGCGAGCTCCGCTTCCACCTTATGGCCCGACCGCCGTAGTAGGCTCGTGGCCTTGAGTTGATCGGGTGGAGGAGTTGTCAGTTTAACCAGTGTAGCTACTCCACTGAGATATTGCTGAGCAGGCGCAGCTCCATGGCTCTGCACCAACTGCATCAAGGCTTGGACCTATTGGACCAATGCACCGAACTGGTCCTGGATGATTGGGGCTGCGAGCGGTGGCGGAGCCTTGGACTAGTTGCGAGGATGCCGTATTGTGTGTAGGGTCAGGCCTTTGAAGGTGGTCTGATCTGAAGCGTCTGCGGTTGCTCCCTTGCGATTGGCCATTGAGGACGAGTCATTCTTGCTTGAACTTTTTCTCCTTCTTTCAAGTTTTGAGGGACTTGAGGGGCCTTCCTTTAGCGCCAATCTTTTGCTATGAATTTTGTTCTTCGGCTTAGGGCGATGCACGTCTGGATCCGGATATTTTTCTTCCACCTGATGGACCTGCAAGACAATCCTTGCGCAGGGATTAAGGTGGGTGGTCCCTGCTAAAGACCCTCTGATGCTTAAGTCGTGGAAACTCTTGGCAGCAGATAGAGTGGAGAAGGTTATTGTAGAAGGATGCCTTAGAGAAGTCTCTGGAAAGCAATAACGTCTATTAGGGCCTAAGAAAGTATACGTGAAGGGTCTTGGGACTCAGTATTTGTAAGATGCAAAGATGGTAAGTTGTTACCTGATTTTTTGGGCGCAGTTGTGAAAATTGGGTGCTGATAAGGCTGATAGATGCCTTGTCAGGAATTCAAGATCCCCTTGATCGTGGAGGAGGTGCCTTATCTGGCTTCTGCTCCCATTTAGGGAGGTTTGTTCTGAGATTTTGGCAATCGGTGTAGTTTATTCTTCGAGATTTTCGACGTAATTTGGACAAGGATGATGCTTATCCTAAGGAGCCAAAATTTGATCATGCAGAGGTTTGGAGATAGCTCGGCCCTATCGAGGTACGGAGATAGCTTGGCCCTACCAAGGTTTGAAGCATGCAGTTGGTGCGATTGTCCTTTTTGGGAGTGAATTTCTTGTGAACATAGCGGTTAGCGAATTAGAGCTCAGAAGTGGATCCCATCGCCTGCCATGTCTGCCGATCGATATGGTGACGTTTTTAAACCGCATCAATTACCTATCCTTGTGAAGGGATGGTATATTACTTTTTCCAATCCAGCATCCGAATATAGTAAGAAATATTAATTTAAATCTTCAATATATTTCATTTGGATGAATTTTAAAGAATCATTTTCTCACTGCATTGATATATATCGTTTAAATATCTCAATTATATTATTATTTTTATTTATAATAATATAATATTAATATATTATATTATAAATTTAATAAAAAATTGAATTGCACGAGTACATGAGGAGGCAATGAATACTTTGCCAAGGTGCCCATCAAGCCCGCAACCAGGTAAGTAGCTACTTCCAATCAATCAGATGGAGCAGGCAGAATCATTTGCTTCCCATTTTAGATTGTATAATACTAGAAACCAAGTAGTCAGTGACTCTTTTTTTAAATATATATGAAAATAATTCTAATTGTTATTTAATATAATAATTGAAACACATTCTATTATATATAATCTATACTATTTTATAGTAAAATATAAAAAGGCTTATTTAAAATAATTATTGTAAACATATGTGATATATATTATTTATATGTTAGTATTTTAAATCAATTTAAGTTGAGCCTAAGCCAGTATAAATCTAGTTTGACTTTCTTATTATTAGCCATACTTATCCCCTTTACAAGAAAAGAAAAAAAGTGATCAAACCAACGGAAGATATTTTTGAATATTTTCAGGATGCATGATGTGTATGGTTGGTTCTACCATTTGAAAATTAACAATATCATTGGCATAAAGAAATGAGCAACCATATACATAAGACAGTAATTTTGTAAACTAATAAAGACCATGGCGATGGATGGGAGACGCGATTGCACTATTTTTTTTAATTTTTTACATCCATTTTGGCCGCTTTCATGTAAATAAGGGTTCAGTTAAGGATGTGAAGTTTGTTTATTTTTCGCCAGGTAAATTCTGAATACCGTGAAGCTAATCTTTTTAGGTGAGTGGGTTATTAGTTATTACCGTAACAACGTGTTAAGGTACGAAATGCTAGCTTAACAATTGGTTAACAATGAGTCATTAGAGTTAATCGATTATATTGGAGCAACCAAAGAGTGCAATTACTTTGACTATATCTTTTTATTTTTTCCGTACGTTTATAGCCGTCAGTTGTCCGAGCCCGTAGCCCTCCGGGTTAAACGCTAGCCATGTTCGCCTCTTCCCTAGAAACCGCCCTCGCTTCTGAACCGTCCCATCGTCATCATTACCATCAATTTTCCATTATTGGTTTCCTGGGTGCAGCCCAAGCCAGCCATCTTAGGAAATGTCATCATGCGTCTCCAATAAATCAATCATCGCCGTCCGCAGCCATGATCGGAGGAGCACTTATCGTTATCACCGGACGGCGAATTTTATTAATCGCGGCCGAACGGTCATGTCAGCACACAGGAAATCGGTGTCCGTCGCACGTGATCGCTCGCAACGCTCGTGCGGAGGTTTGGCAATAATACGGTACCAAGGTTGCCGAACGCGATGATAGAAGGTGGGTCCCACGGAGGGTTGTCAGGCCCTGTCCTCGCGCTGTCGGCGGCTGGGGCAGGTCTTTATGGCCGGACCGGCTCCCCGTCCTGACACGTGACCGACTCCCCCCTTCACACTTCCCGACACCGCCTAACCGTCTCCGCTTAACCCTTGGTCGGTCCCTAGAACGGTCCATCCACCTCGACCGGCTCGAGGTTTACTCCCGACTGTTCCCGTTTTATTGACTAAAATGCCTTGGATTCCCCTCTGCCTGCAACTGCTCGAGGTTTAAGCGAGCCTGTCCTTCCCCCTCCTCCGTCTCCCGACCGTTCCTGTCTTATTGACTAAAATGCCTTGGACCAAGCCTCATCAAAACCAACGGCAAACATCAAAGATTCATCCGGGTCCATCCCATGCTTCTGTAACAGAATTAAATAGGGTTAGTTTAGGCCTTTTACAAGGGAAAGGCGCGACGAGAACGGTGCACCGCGACCGAGGAATAAAGATGGTGGTGGTGGGGTAAACCATAGAGAACATTCGGATTGGGCTCTTTGGAAAGGGAAAGGTCCGGAAAGTACAGTTAAAATAAGAAGTATTTAATTTTTTTAAAAAATTTATATTAGGAATCCAGTTGGGCGCCTTGTTCCTTTTTCCACCTTGGGAAATCGGAAAACTGGAGAAAAACTCTCGCGAGCTGAATATTGTAAATATTTTCCGATACGACTGGAAGAATATTCTGTTCTTTTTCTTCATCATTTCACTCAACATTTATTTTGTTTTATTTTCAAAAGAAAACAAAAACCAACCGACGCCGAAGCGCGAAGTACGGTTTTTCAGAAGCGGGAGAAAACTGCAGCACCGCATGTGAAAGCTTGGCCTTTTCAATGACGAAGTTGCCCATCAACTTCTTTACCCATCCGTTCTCCGTCCAGCGAAGAAAAGACCACGTGCTCCACTAATGCAACGGTTCAAGTATCTCGATCAGCCAAAAGGCACGAAATATGATCGATTCGACGAATTTAAAAACAGTCGCTTGCTTCGTCAATCCAACGATTCCAATATCTCACTCTGCTAGAAGATGACAAAATTACAATATTTTCAAAAAAGAAGAAGAAAGGGTGTTACGGTCATTTCGCATTTTACGACCTCTCGCCATGCCTATCCTGTCATGCGAAGGTTATCACTCCAGCTTCTCTTTTCCATGCCATGATGTTGGATAAATCCGTCATTTCGTACACAAATAGTGGCATTTTGGTGAATACGGCGTTTTCTTTCCTCCCCTTCTCAATATCCAAAACTTCACCGCTGTCGACTTCCACTCGCTTTCCTCGATCCCTGGCGTTTCATTTTCCGGGAAGACTACTCCAATGGGGTTTAATACCTCCTCCGTTCCCCTTTTTCTCCTCCTCTCTCTTCTCTTTGCCTCTGCCATTGCCGACGAAAACCCGCCGCCGCTCCCAGGCCTCTCGCCGGCAGAGCGGGAGGCGACGTACCTCGCCCTCGAGTCCATCGACCCTGCGACCTCCTGGCGCTCCCTCTTCTCCGACGACCTTTGCCTCGCCGGCCCCCACGGCGTCGTCTGCGACCTCCTCCCCGACGGCACCCCGCACGTGACCGAGCTTAACTTCGGCTACCTCTCCGACTTCTCCGCCAACCCCGCCTGCAGCCCCAACGCCACCCTCTCTCCCGTCCTCACCTCCTCTGCCTCCACCTTCCCGTTCCTCCGCAAGCTCTTCTTCTACAACTGCTTCACCCATGCCAGGGCGGCCCTTCCGGGGCGCGAGTTGAATCTCTCCTCCTCCCTGGAAGAGCTCGTCTTCGTCCAGAACCCGTCCCTCGTTGGCCGGCTTAGCGGCAGGATCGGCGAACTTCCTCGTCTCCGGCGTCTTGTCATTTCCGGCAGCGGGATATCAGGCAACGTCCCCGCCGAGATCGGGAAGCTACGAAGAATGGAGCAGCTCGTTCTATCGGAAAACCGCCTCCGGGGAGGGATCCCGGCGACTGTTGGCCGGTGCCGGAGTTTGAAGATCCTGGATCTGAGTGGGAACCGCATCGGCGGCGAGTTGCCGGTCGAGATCGGCCGACTGGGCGATCTCCTTAAGCTCGATTTGAGCTCGAACAGGATCGGCGGTTCGGTGCCGGCCGAGCTGGGTCGGTTACCTAGGCTCGAGTTGCTGGACCTGAGCTATAACCGGCTCACAGGCGGTGTCCCGACGGCGCTGGCGGGAATGGCGAGCTTGAGGGCGGTGTACCTAAGCGGCAACCCGATGGGTGGACGAATCCCAGAAATCTGGGAGAAGCTAGGGGGCATATTGGGAATAGGGATGTCCGGGCTGGGGCTGATCGGGTATATTCCGCCGTCGATGGGAGTATTTCTGGAAAGGGCTCGTTACCTTGCGCTGGATAACAACTTTTTGGAAGGGGCGGTGCCGGACGAGTTTCAGCGTCTGGAGAAGTCCGCGGGAGAGATTAACTTGGAGAACAACGTGCTCCATGGTAGAATCCCGTTCTCCGCGGCGTTCGTGGATCGCGTGGGCGGTAAGCTTAAGCTGGGCGGTAACCCGCAGCTGTGCCTGGGCGACGATTTGGCGAGCCACGTGACAGCCTGGGGAGGTCTCCGTTACTTGGAGCGGTGCAACAAAACAGAAATTCCCCATCCTGTCGTCTTTCCCTCCGCCTCTGGCTCTGGGCTTTCCACGCCGCAGATTTCTGCTTTCGTTATCCTTTTGTTGTTAATTTGTAGTTTGTTTTCAGGTGACTTGTTTTGATGAGGGGGAGTGACAAGCGTAGGAAGAAAAAATAGAAGGGAAAGGAAACTTGTGTAGGTGGAAGAGGCTTTACAAACGACAGTTATTTGTAAATCAAAGCGTGATTTCCTGAGTCACAATTTCATACGCTTTTAGACTACTTTTATGGATTTGTTGCTGGAATCATGTATAATAACGCATTTTATTATTTCGGATTTTAAGTAACTATTTATTTTAAAAAATTTCAGTTGAGATCCTTGGCGTCAAATAAGCAAATGGCAAGCTCGGGAGATTGTTGTGATAGGAAAAAAAAAAAGAAAAGGTTATTAAAAATTAATAAAATATGAAGGGAAAGTGAAACCAGTAATGAAACCACTGTGCAAAGAAAATTAAAGCCTCTCTCTCGGCTCAGAAAGAAAGAAAGAATGAAGAAAAGGGCATCAGTGTGCAATAGCATTACTGAAATTTGAAAAGAGTAATCATGGTTATAAAAAAAGAAAATAAAAATTCAAACAGCCTCATATTATTAAAACTTTTATAGTATTAAGACAATAAATGATAGATAGAATATAGAGGCAGTTAGTTGTTTATTGATTTATATGTAATTTTATAACTCATTGTTTATGTTAAAGAATTTGATAGTACTGACGCCAAATCATCATCCTCGAACGTCCGCGAGTATCCGGTCGCCTCCTCTAGCGAGCCCAGGATCCTTTGGCGAGCTCCTTACGCCTGGGTCCTGCAAACAAGTTCTGAGGGTCGGAGATTCCGGCGGGGACCCTCCGACGCTGAAGTCAGTGCTATGTACAACAGTCGTGAGCTTGACCAGCCACCGGTGAGAACGATTAGAATGGTGGAAGAGAGACCGCCGCCGCTTTGAAGCCTTTCGGCGATGAGGTTCAGAGGACGAGTGGTGGTAGGCCTCAGGTGGAGTCCCGCCTCGATGAGATTGATTTGCTCCATGCCCCCCTTCATGAGGCGGAGGGGGCTAAGGCGCGGTGACAAAGCAGTGTTCCTGCAATCCCTGCACCACCGTCATTAGGTCCTATACCTGATGAGCTAGAACATTAAGCCGATCAGACTGGTTCATCTGTGCAGGGGGCAGAACATGGAGGTTGGCCTCCGACTGCTCAGCCCGCGGAAGGCGTTCCGCGGTATGGCTGATGGAGGCTTCCTGAGCTCGCGTTATCACCATCGTCTTCCTTGCAGAAGTAGTGGGGTCACAGGGAGAATTTTCACCTCCTACGTGCGTGGCCCCGACCTGGTGCGCCAATCTGATGTTGCCAAGTCATTTGTGGTGAGCGCTGGGCGTGCTGAGATCTTTGGGGGACTCCAAAGGGGTGGAAAGGTTGCCTTCTTCCTCCGAAACCTGCAAGAAGTCCTCGGGCCGGTGGTTCCGGCGAGGACCCTCCGACGCTCAAGTTAGTGAGCTTGTAGAACAAGAATGTGTTGTGTATTTGGGTATGGATTCTTTTTTTTAGAGAGAAGAAGAGGATCCCCGCCCTGAGCTTGGGGTCCTCTTTTTATACCTGTCTAGGGGGTTCCTTTTTTCTGTTCCGTTGGAACCGTCGAATCTTCCTTGTTAGGATGAGCTTCCGCGAACGGTAGGTGGGTGAGCCGTTGCTGAATGGATGCCGTGTATGTCGGCAACTGCAGGGCATACTAGTATTTGCCCATGATTTCGGTGAGCGAGATATGCGGTAATGGATGTCTCAAATCTCGGGATCCGATACTTGAGGTGGGCTTTAGTGTACTTAGGAAAATAAGGCACCAAGTTAAAGTCAGAGCCGAAGCCGAAGGCCGGAGCTAGATACCGAAGCCGGAGGCCGGAGCCAGAGGCTGGAACCGACACTGGAGGCCGGAGCCGACACTGGAGGCCGGAGCCAAAGGCCAGAGCTGGAGGCCGGAGCTGGATGCCGGAGCCAACGCTAGAGGCTGGAGCCAAAGGCCGGAGTTGGAGGTCGGAGCCAGAGGCCGAAGCTAGAGGCCGGAGCCAACGCTGGAGGCCGGAGCCAAAGGCCTGAGCCGGATGCCGGAGCCGACGTTGGAGGCCGGAGCCAAAGGCCGGGGCCGGAGCTAGAGGCCAAAGCTGGAGGCCGGAGCTGGCGCTGGAGGCCTGAGCTGGAGGCCGGAGCCGATGCTGGAGCCGACGCTGGAGGCCGAGGCGAGAGTTCCAACATCCCAAAATTGAGTTATCACATCATTTGATTCCGAAAATTGTGTAGGGTGTTATGATGCCGCTCAGAGAAGGTGATCAGCCACATCAGATGCCCCCCACCCCTGAGATGGGTGGGCGTACAGTTGCCAGCGAAAGGGATGTTAATATCCACTAGGCGGTTGATCTCTGTTCCATTATTTTGTCCGTTCAGGCTGTTGAAATTGGGAAAGATTTTCCTCGGACGAGGAGTTGTAAAAAGGTGAGTGTCATCATTGTGGTAATGTCATCGCCACCTCTTTATTGGCGGTGTTTCTCGCGTTTCGCGCCGAGGGGCTGCCGAAGCGGTTTCCAGTGGAAAGCGGACACATGGCCAGATCGAACAACTGCGGGATGATTTGAAATGGGGTTATAAAAGGAAAAGATCATTCTTATCCTCTAATCTTCACCTTTTCTTATGTTACAACCTCCTACCTTGAATCCGCAAGTGTCCGTTTATCTCCTGTTTCCGTTCCCCCCGTGCTCCTTCTCCTTCAATCCCGATTCGAGCTTTTCAGGTTAGTTCCCATAGCTTCTTCACCTTCTTGCTCTATTTCTGATTCTGGGGATCGTTTCCCTATTCCTTCCCAACCTTCTGCTTCCTCACCGACTCAGTGGACCACTTCATCTTCCGACCATGCTTCCTTAGAATGGCGGCGAATGATCGGACATCTTGTAACTGGGAACCGTCCAGTCGCCGGACTGGCCCCTCCCCAGTGCCATCCAACCATCGCCAGTCCCTCTAGCGCTGCCAAGGAGTCCTCCGAATGGACCGCCTCCACTATGTCTGCTCAAGACATAGTGAACCTCGGAGCCAAGTACAATTTTCCTCCTAACCTACGTTTGTCCTACCCCGCTCCTAATGACAGGGTAACCACTTCCCGTCCCGGAAGGGTTGCCTTGTACGGAGCTTTCTTTAAGGCAGGACTTCGATTACCAATTTACCCTTTCATCCTCAACCTTCTAGATAGATATTCTTTAATACCCTCCCAGTTAGTCCCTAACTCCATTCGAACCATCGTTGGCTTTATGATTCTTTGTCACCTGCAAGGTATAGAAGCTAGCATCTCCTTATTTCATAGTTTCTATACCCTCCGCAAGCAAGTGGGTTAGTGGTCCTTTACCCCTAGACCCACTAGGATCCTCAAATTGTATATTCCCACCTCTATCAAAGGGCGGAAAGATAAGTTCTTTTTTGCCAATGTTGAGGGGGTGAGTGGAAACTGGGGAACACCAAATACCGATGCCAATAGGGATTCTTCCATCCTTCCAAGGGATCGAATGACATTTGGGCAACTTCTGACTGTCGATATCCCTCGGTGCAATCAGCTCCTGACCGAAGAAAACCTTCGTCTCACCAGCCTTATTCCATCCAGTGGTGAGCACTTGATTACTCACCTCTTTCCTCTCTTCTTCTTTTCTTTTTCTTTTTTTTAAACTCCCTTCCTATTTTTTGATATAGGAATGGCACCATCACTTCGTGAGATCAGACAAGCTGTTACGAGGAAGAGGAAAGCAAAGGGGAATGGGGCCCCTGCCAAGAGGAGGGCCATTGCCAAGACTATCAGGAGGGCCAACGCTGGCAGGGCTGACGCTGGAAGGACCGAGGTCGTGGAGCCCTCGCGCGGCGCGAGGTGGCAGAAGCCCAAGCCAATGAGGCCATAGGAATGAAGCGGTAAGGGCCGAGGCCAGCGAGTAATTGGGGCGGAGCGAGGTGGGAAGAAAGGATTTGCCTTCACCGGCACCGGCTCCCCCTTCCATTATTTGCTCGATCTTTCTCCGGAGCAAGTTGTTAAAGCATCGTCACCCCCGCCCAAAGCCGTCGAAGCGGAGCCGGTCCATTCAACTACAAAGCCGACTCCAGAGGCCGCCCTACCTCCCAAAGGGGTGACAACCGAAGCGCCTCCACCAGCAGAGGTGCCGGAGGGAGCAGAATTAGAGGCAGAGTCCTCACACGTGGCCCCCAAGTCAGCAGAGGGGAGTGGCATCGATCCTTCCTTCCAGTCGATTCTGGTGCACTATAGTCGCTAGGTCGAGCGAACATTGACCAGGCGTCCATGCTTGAGCTGCAGGGATTTCTCCAACATCAAGGGAGGGCCACATTCTTCCGAGAGGCGTCTGTGGCATACCTCTGGGTAAGCTTTGCTCTTCTCAATTTTTTCTTTTTTCTTTTTAGACTGTTTTCTTCATCTAACCTAGACATTCTGCCGAGGCATTGAATTCTATGACTGCCATGAGGGACCTTTGGGCCCAGGCCGATGCCGCTCTCGATCAATCGTTGGAGGAGATGCAAGCGCTCTGGGCTAGGGCAGAGAGGGCGGAGATGGCTCTGGAGGATACCCGAGCAGAGACTGCTCGGGCGCTAAAGGGCAAAGCCGAAGCCATCCGGCTAAGAGCCGAGAAGGCGAAAGAGGCGCTGGAAATTGCCCAGCGTCAGGCGGCCAACGAGCTGGATAATGCTCAGGTGGCCGAAGAAAAACAAAGGATGGCAGAGGAAAAATTGGAGGTGGCGGAGTCGGAAGTGTACATGTTGAAGAACCGATTACACTCCACCACCATTGAATAGGTGTGGCCGAGGAGAGGGCTGAGAATGCAGAGGAGATCGCCCACCAGTCTGATGCCAAGATTGCAGACATGAAGGTGGCGATGGCCGAAGCCGAAAAGAAGACCGCCGAGGCCGAGAAGAAGATCGCGGAGGCCGAGAAGAAGGTCGTGGAGGCCGAGCAGAATGCCTCCGAGGCGGAGAAGAGAGCCACTGAGGCCATAGAGGACTTCAGGAAGTCTAGTACCTTTAGCAAGGAATTGGCCGAGTCAACGGCATTTGCATGCGAAGGCGGCTTCTAGGACTGCAAGAAGAAGATTCAAAAGCTCTACGGCCTCGAGGGGATCGAGGGGTTGGAGCCGGACAAAGTCCACAAGGATGACAACTTAGCTCCGATTGATCCCTAGTCTCTCTCACTTTCATTGTATTGCATCAAGTCCGATTTAAATCGGCAATTTTGTAAACTTTGGCTATTAATGAATCCCTTGATCCATAACGCTTGTCTTGGATCATAGTCAGGTCTTCTAGTGTATGAGTTGACGCGAACCAAAAACCTATGGCCAAAGAACTACAACACGATTCTTTGTCCAGGGACATGGTTAGAAAATCGATTAGAGAACTGATGTAGGATCAGTCTTAGTTGCTGACACGAAGGTCGAACAATTGCTAGTGTAGGACCACACTCGTGCCGATGCGAAGTCGTTGAATGCCGATGCGAGGTTGAGTAGAGTGCCGACGTGGAGTCAGGCTTAGAGTGCCACACAGAGCCGAGCTTAGAGTGCCAACGCAGAGTCGAGCTTAGAGTGCCGACGCGGAGCCGGGCATTTTGTGCCAACGCAGAGCCGGGCTTTAAGTGTTGACGCAGAGCTGGGCTTTGAGTGCCGATGCGGAGCCGGGCTTTAAGTGCCAACGCAGAGCCAGGCTTTGAGTGCCGATGCAGAGCCGAGATTTAAGTGCCGACGCGGAGTCGAGCTTAAGGTGCCGACGTGGAGCCGGGCTTTAGTGCCGACGCGGAGCCGGGCTTAAGGTGCCAACGCAAGGTTGAGTAGAGTGCCGACGCAGAGCCGGGCTTTGAGTGCCGACGCAGAGCAGGGCTTTAAGTGCCGACGCGGAGCCGGGCTTTGAGTGCCGATGCGGAGCAGGCTTTTAGTGCCAACACGGAGCCGGGCTTTAGGTGCTGACGCAGAGCTGTGCTTTAGGTGCCGATGCGGAGCCAGACTTTGAGTGCCGATGCGGAGCCGGGCTTTAGGTGCCGACGCGAAGCTGAGCTTTAGGTGTCGACGTGAAGCCGAGCTTTGAGTGCCGACGCGGAGCCAGGCTTTAAGTGCCGACGCGAAGCCGGGCTTTGAGTGCTGACGCAGAGCCGGGCTTTAAGTGCCGACGCAGAGATGCGGAGCCGGGCTTTAAGTGCCGACGCAGACCCGGGCTTTAAGTGCCAATGCAGAGCGGGCTTTGAGTGCCGATGCGGAGCCAGGCTTTAGGTGCCGACGTGGAGCCGGGCTTTAAGTGCTGATGTGGAGCTGGGCTTTGAGTGTCGATGCGAAGCTGGGCTTTAGGTGCCGATGCAGAGCCGGGCTTTAAATGCCGACGCGGAGCCGCGCTTTAAGTGCCGATGCGGAGCCGGGCTTTAAGTGAGAAGTAAGATCATTCGAAAACATAGAAATGAGAATACTCTGAATAGCACTCTAGCAAGCAGGTTCAAATTAAGGGAGTTAGCAAATTACTTATAGTACCAACGTAGGTTATCTGCGTTCCAAGTGCGGGGGAGAGATTTCTCGTCTAGCCCCTCAACTTTGTATGCCCCGTGATGAAGCACCTTCGTGACACGATAGGGTCCTTTCCATTTTGGTGCTAGCTTGCCTCCTTCCGTCGGCTTTGATATTTCAGCTCGTTGCAAGACTAGGTCTCCGGGACGGAATGTCTTAGACCGTACCCAGGCATTGTAGTATCTGGCCGCCCGCTGACGAAAGGCCGCCATGCGGAGTCGCACTTGGTCTCGCAATTCTTCCACTAGGTCGAGATCAGCCCGTAGCTAACTTGGGTTGTCCTCTTCACTGTATAACTCTGTCGAGGGCTGGGGACACCTATCTCTATAGGAATGACGGCCTCGGACCCAAAAACCAGACTGAAAGGAGTTTCCCCGATGGGGGCTCGTGGCATTGTGTGGTAGGCCCACAATACACTGGGGAGCTCTTCCACCCAACATCCTTTACAGTCATCTAGCCGGGCCCTGAGTCCTTGAAGAATAATGCGATTGGTCACCTCGGCTGCTCCATTGGTCTGGGGGTGCCCCACAGAGGTGAATCGTTGATGAATGCTCAGCCCAGTGCAGAATTCCCGGAAGGCCACGTTGTCAAACTATCGGCCGTTATCAGTGACAAGGGTGTGTGGTAGCCCGAACTGGCACACTACAGACTTCCAAAAGAAGGATCTCACCTTGCCCTCGGTGATCTTGGCGAGTGCTTCAACTTCAATCCACTTGGTGAAATGGTCAACGGCTACCAATATGAATTTGCGCTGACCAGAGGCTGGAGGGAATGGTCCCAGATGTTCATACCCCACTGGACGAAGGGCCAAGGTGTAGTTAGGGGGTCAGCTGGGATGTCGGTTGGCGTTGGATATTAGCATGGCGTTGGCAACTGTCACACCTCTTGACAAGTTTGGACGCATCCTCCTTCATTATTAGCCAGTAATATCTCTGCCGCAAGGCTTTGTACACCAGAGCTCTGCCTCCCAGATGACTTCCACATATGCCTTCATGTATCTCCCGCAGGATATAATCCGCTTCTGTGGGGCCAACGCACCTGAGAACTGGTATGAGAACGACCTTCGATAGAGTTTTCCTTCCATTATAAAAAACTTCGGGTCCGCCTTTTGAGCTGCCTAGCCTGGCCGGGTCTTCAGAGGGTACCGTTGGTAAGGTACTGGATATAAGCATCCATCCAGGAAGGCTCTTGCTCAACTGGTAGGGCTTCTCCTGTTGCTTCGATACTTGGGGCTTCCAGGTGCTCTATATAAGCTCTTCCCAACATCCCGTCGGCTGGTGGCAAGATGGGACAAGGCGTCTGCTCTAGCATTTTCCCCTCGAGGAATGTAGCTAACATTGAAATAGGTTAAGAGAGAAGCTTGCGACTGCACCATGCTCAAGTAGCGGGACATGATAGGATCCCACGCTTCATACTCCCCTGTGATTTGGCCAGTGACCAGCTGGGAGTCAGTGAATGCTCTAAGGTGCTTCACCCCGAGCTCTCAGGCTAATCTTATCCAGACAGTAGGGCTTCATACTCCGCCTGATTATTGGTGGCTGGAAAGAGAAAGCGGAGTGCACACTCGGTTACAACTCCGTCCGAGTTGGCCAGGATGAGGCCCGCTCCGCTCCCTTGAGAATTGATGCCCCGTCCACATGAAGGATCCATTCATCATCTCCGGCTCCAGGAGTCGAGGGGTTTGCAGGGGCCTCTTCGGGTTGCTCCTCGCCCCAGGTGCATTCGACCAAAAAATCTGCCAGGACCTGGGATTTCATGGCTGACCGGGGCGAAAAGATAGATCAAATTCCCCCAGCTTGAGCGCCCACTTCGCCAATCGGCCCGAAGTGTCCGGGCGAGCGAGAATCGCCTTGAGAGGTTGGTCCGTGACCACTACGATCGGATGGGCTTGAAAATATGGTCGGAGGCGCTGGGCAGACACGATCAACGCGAAGATAATCTTCTCAATCTTTGAGTACCTGGTCTCCGCATCGTGGAGCACCTTGCTTGTGTAATACACGGCTTTTGTGTGCCATTGGTGTCCATGCAGACCAGCACGGAACTAACGGCTTCGAAGAAGCCGCGAGGTATAGAAGGAGTTCTTCTCCACCCGTTGGCTTGGACAGCAGTGGCGGGGGATAGGAATTCTTTCAGCCCCTCGAAGGCCTTCTGACACTCTTTCGTCCATTCGAATCCATTGGCCTGCGGAGCGCCTTGAAGAAAGGCAGGCACCTCTCAGCAGACTTGGACAGAAAACGGCTCAAGGCCGCCACCCTTCCCGTCAGGCGCTGCACTTCCTTCTTGTTGGTGGGAGACCTCATGTCCAAGATGGCTTGAACTTTATCAGGGTTCGCCTCGATTCCTCGGGTTACCATGAAACCCAAGAACTTTTCGGCTGTCACCCAAAGGCACATTTGCGTGGGTTCAGCCTCATCTGGTATCGACGAAGGTTGTCGAAGGTCTCCGTTAGGTCGCGATATGGCTGGTGGCATGGACACTTTTTGTCAGCATGTCATCCACGTACACCTCCATGTTGCATCCTATCTGGTCTTCGAAGACTTTGTTCATTAGCCTTTGGTAAGTGGCCCCCGCGTTCTTTAGCCGAACGGCATTACCTTGTAGCAGTACAACCCCTTCTCAGTTATGAAGGAGGTAGCTTCCTCATCCACCGGGTTCATCCTGATTTGGTTGTACCCGAAGAAGGCATCCATGAAACTAAGGGTCTCATGGCCGGATGTAGCGTCCACCAGTTGATCGATCCGAGGAAAGGGAAGCTGTCCTTGGGGCATGCTTTGTTGAGGTCGGTGAAATCTACGCACATCCTCCAGCTCCATTAGTCTTACGGACCATCACCACGTTGGCCAACCATTCGGGGTAATGAACTTCCCGAATGTGGCCTGCAGCCACCAGCTTACGGACTTCCTCATCGATAGCTTTTCTGTCCGGAGCAAAGCTCCTTTTCTTCTGTCGAACGGCCGACACTCTGGCTTGAGGTTGAGCCGATGGGTGATCACCTCCTCAGGGACGCCTGGCATGTCTGATGACGACCATGCAAAGATGTCGGCGTTGGCACGCAGGAAAGTGAGGAGTCGATCGCGCGCCTCTCCGGAAGCAGCGCTCCAACCTGGACGGTCCTTTGGGTCCTCCCCAAGGGGAAGGTCAGGAGGTGCTCGGCTGGCTCTCCTCTCCTTCCCAATTCTCGGGGTCAAGTGGCTCAGAGGCTACTGCCGACGCCGCCTCCAGTGGACTGGGAGATAAGTGGCAGCAAAGCGGTGGCGGGCTTTGCTCTCCCTTCATTTCTCTGACCCCTTCGTCGGTGGGAAACCTCACCAATCTCTTGGTGGAGATGACGGCATCCAGCAAATTCAAGCCCGGCCTTCCCAGGATAGCATTGTAAGCCAACGGGACCCGGACCACCAGGAAATTTATGACTACCGTACTTTGACGCGAGGAGTCCAGCCGTGACAGGGAGGGCGATCTCCCTTCGACACTCACATAATCTCCAGTAAAGCCCATTAAAGGCGTGGCGACGGGTCGAAGGGAGGAGTTTGACAGGTTCATCCGAACAAAAGCCTCGTAGCTCAAACATCCACAGAACTTCCACTATCCACTAAAATTCTTTTTACAGGATGTTTGGCTATGGTCATGGACACGACGATGCCATCGTCATGCTTATTAACTACCCCATCTAAGTCCTTCCAAAGAAAGGAATTACAGAATCTACCCCTCTCGCTGTCTTTTCGAACTGCTGCCCTGCCCCCAGGAAATCATGGCTATGGTCTTTTGTAGGGGCATTGTCGATGCCGGTCTGAAGCGGAGGCGATGAACCCGGAGTAGGAAGGTTTCCCTTCGAACGAACTTGCCCAAGTGACCCTGCTGGACAAGCTCTTCAATGGCCTTCTTCAAATGGCGGCAGTCCTCAGTGTCATGACCATAGTCTCGGTGGTACCGATAGTAAAGTTCCTTGTTGCGGGGGTCCTGACTTCATGGGAGGTGGACGTCGAAAGTAGGGCTCCTCCTCGATTTCTAGTAGAATGTGAGATATCGGAGCCAGGAGGGGGGTGAACTGCTCCTTGGGAACAAGCGTCTGAGGCCGGTGGTCTGAGCGGTGGGGAGGCTCAGGCTTCCGGGACCGTGCTCCAGCAGGCTCCGTGGATGGTTTTTTGCTGGAACTCTTATCAGCCTCCCTCCTAGAAGAGTCCCTTCGTCACGCAAATGTATTTCTGCGCCCGGCTTAGAAGCTCGGCGTAAGAGCTAGGAGGCTTCTTATCAAGGAATAGGCGAATCCTAGAAGGACGAAGTCCTCGCTTTAGTGCCAAAGTGGCTACAGAATCATCCAAATTATACACCTCCAGCGTTGCCTCCTTGAACCGAGCAACAAAGTCCTTCAGGGTCTCGCCACTCCTTTGCTGGACAGCGAATAAGCTATCAGCCACTCGTGGGATCTTTCGGCACATCAAAGTGGGCCAGGAAAGATCACTCGAGCTGCCAGAAGGAATTGATGCTGCGCGGTGGCAGGCGAGAATACCACACGTGCCGCCTTACGAAGGGTGGCAGGAAAGGCGACACATAGAGGGAGTCCTCGCTCCCTGGACCTGCATGAGAACCTTGTAGCTCTCCAGGTGGTCCAAAGGGTATGTCGTGCCATCATATGGGTCCAACTGGGGGAGACGGAACCAGGGCAGAACCGGTTCCTCCATGATGCGGCGGGAGAGCGGGGACGGTGATCATAGTCATCCCGTGAGGGTTGGCGATCCGCGACTAAGCTCCTCCAACCATTGATGATACTCATCGAGCCGTTTCGGCCCGACGAGTGGTCCTTCCTGTTGGTGTCATCTTTAGAGGAGTCAGAAGATGAAGCCGGGAAGACCGCCGATGCAGGGAGTACACCCATCTTGGCTCCTTCTAGCTCGGTCGCCGGTGGGAACGATCATAATGGTGGGAGAGAGACCACCGTCGCTTTGAACCTCTCGATGATGAGGTTCAGGGGGCGTGGTGGGAGGCCTCAGGTGGAGTCCCGCCTCGATGAGATTGATTTGCTCCATGCCCCCTTCGTGAGGCGGAGGGGGCTGAGGTGCGGTGGCAAAGCAGTGTTCCTGCAATCCCATACCACCGTCATCAGGTCCTGTACCTGATGAGCTAGAACCTCAAGCCGATCAGACTGGTTCATCTGTGCAGGGGGCGAACATGGAGGTTGGCCTCCGATTGCTCAGCCCGCGGAAGCGTTCCGCGGCATGGCTGGTGGAAGCTTCCTGAGCTCGCGTTGTCACCATCATCTTCCTTGCAGAAGCAGTGGGGTCACAGGGAGAATTTTTGCCTCCTGCGTGCGTGGCCCCTACCTGGCGCGCCAATCTGATGCTGCCAAGTCACTTGTGGTGAGTGTTGGGCGTGAGATCTTCGAGGGCCTCCAAAGGGGTGGAAAGGTTGTCTTCTTCCTCCGAAAACCTGCAAGAAGTCTCGGGCCGGTGGTTCCGGCGAGGACCCTCCGACGCTCAAGTTAGTGAGCTTGTAGAACAGGAATGTGTTGTATTTGGGCATGTTCTTTTTTTTAGAGAGAAGAAGAGGATCCCCCGCCCTGAGCTCGGGGTCCTCTTTTTATACCTATCTAGGGGGTTCCTTTTTTCTGTTCTGTTGGAACCGTCGAATCTTCCTTGTTAGGATGAGCTTCCACGAACGGCAGGTGGGTGAGCCGTTGCTGAATGGACGCCGTGTATGTCGGCAACTGCGGGGCATGCTAGTATTTGCCCGTAATTTCAGTGAGCGAGATACGCGGTAATGGATGTCTCGAATCTCGGGGTCCGATACCTGAGGTGGGCTTTAGTGTACTTAAAAAATAAGGCACCAAGTTAAAGTCAGAGCCGAAGCCGAAGGCCAGAGCTAGATACCGAAGCCGAAGGCCGGAGCAGAAGGCCAAAGCCGGAGCCAGAGGCCGAAGCTGACACTGGAGGCCGGAGTTGGAGGCCGGAGCTGGATGCCAAAGCCGACGCTGGAGGCCGAAGCCAAAGGCTGGAGCTGAAGGCCGGAGCCAGAGGCCGAAGCTGGAGGCCGAAGCCGATGCCAGAGCCGACGCTGAAGGCCGAAGCCAAAGGCCTGAGCTGGAGGCCGGAGCTGGATGCTGGAGCCGACGCTGGAGGCCGAGCCAAAGGCCAGGGCCGAAGCTAGAGGCCAAAGCTGGAGGCCGGAGCCGGCGCTGGAGGCCAGAGCCAAAGGCCTGAGCTGGAGGCCGGAGCCGATGCTAGAGGCCGGGGCGAGAGTTTCAACATCCCGAAAATGAGTTATCACATCATTTGATTTCGAAAATTACGCAGGGTATTATGATGCCGCCTAGAGGAGGTGATCAGTCACATCAGGGGGCACGATCTCTAGCTTGGTGTGGGTGCTAGCTCTCTCATGGGAGTAAAGGAGGGGGCCCCCATGATGTTGATATCTCCATGCAAGTGCCTGGCCCTCCCATGGGCTTAACAAAAGGAGTGGTCGATGGGTCCATGGCCATGGTCTTGGCTCCATGCAACGCACCTCGAAAGCTTGTTGGAGATAGCAGCAGGAGCCAGGGGGAAGCTTGCAAGAGCGGGAGATGAAGGCCAAGGCCGAGGGGAGCTCGGTCTGAGGCCGAGTGGAAGCTGATCCAAGGCCGTACGAGACCGAGGGGAGCAGCCGAGGCCGAGTGCCGAGGGTAGCAGTCCGAAGCCGAGTGGGAGTTGAGGCTGAAAACTTGGAGTTGGGACAGCCAGGAGGCAGAAGCTTCCGCCTGGTCGCAGGGACGATAACGACCATCTATGGAGGCGAGGCTTTACTTGAAGGAAACCCACGTGCATGGCTTCATGCGGAGGAGAGAGAAAAGGTGGAAGACTTGGGGAGGCCGCCCTGGACCTGCTGGGCCTAAGGAGGAAAGGCCGATTCACTGAGACCAAGCCCAGATGTTGTCTTTGTGGCCCATGGGGCCCACTGGCCCCATCAGATGCCCTCCATACTCTTGAGCATGTATGCCCTGCGTCAACTAAGCGAAAGGAGTGTAGAACTTTTTACCTTCGCATATGCCCTTTCATGTCAACTTCAACTGTGATTCCTTCCAGGTGGGGAAACCCCTTTCTTTTTGCACTGCCTTATGTAGACATCTTCACGCTCTTTGGAGCCATGCTTTTTTCATGTTCAAAAACTTTAAGCAAAGTTTGAAGGTAAGTTGATTACCCTTGACTGGCAGCCAGTAATCCTCTCTCGATGCGGAGCCTAGAAGCGGAGCTCGGAAGCGGATGCCCGTCAACTGTGAGTTGGGGAGTCAGTTTCTCTGACTGTGAGTTAACTTTGGGCCTTCTACTTTGTCATAAAATTTGAAGGTTGGTGCCCGTCAACTGTGAGCTAGGGAGTTGGCCTCTCCCAACTGTGAGTTGTCTTGGGGCTTTTGATAGCTGAAAGTGACCAGTAATATGTTGCAAGTATATAATTTAGATAAAGGTCTTACTCGATTGGCCATTGGCTGTTGAGGTAGAGTTAGAGCCGCTTAGGCTAAAGTGAAGCCGTTAAGGCTGTAATAAAGTGCTGAAGTTGTAATGAGGCCATGAAGGTAGATGAATGGACCGCTGAGGCGGATAAAGCCGTTGAGGCTGCAGTAAAACTGCCTCGGGGGTTTTGCGGCCAGCCCGAGTGGTGACCCGAGAGTTGTTGAAGTCATCGATTTTCTTTTAACACTGAAGGATGACCTGAGAGTTGAGAGTCATCATGTACCTTTTTCTTTGTACCAACGATCTTTGTTGCCAATGCTAGAGTTAGTCTTTGGTCTTTGGTGCCGAGCTGGCCTCGAGCTTGAGTGCCGATGGTACATCGGGCTTTAAGTGCCGACCGGAGTCGGGCTTGAGTGCCAATGGTACATTGGGCTTTGAGTGCTGACCGAAGTCGGGCTTGAGTACCGATAGTACATCAGGCTTAAGTGCCGATGGTACATCGGGCTTTGAATGCCGATCGAGTCGGGCTTGAGTGCCGATGGTACATCAGGCTTGAGTGCCGACGCTGGGTTGATCTTCAGTGCCGAGTTGGAGTCGAGCTTCCCTGCATGATATTTTCAAGTATCAATGAAAGAAATACTGTTAAGTGTAGTGTACTTAGCTCTTGTAGAACCCTTGTCTCCCTCTACTGATTTGGATACTTATGTCTGCTGGTGGTCTATCCCCTAGAGAATTAAGATGATTGGAGTGAAGGTCCTGCTGCCCTTACTGGGGCTTCTTCCTACATCGCTTGTCCATAGGAGAGAAGGCCACTTGGGCGGCGAGTGGTGGCTCTCTGAGCTTTAGGTTGCTAATTAGCTTGATGACGGTGGATCTCTTGCTGGGGAGATTTCCGCGGGATGAAGGATGGCTGGCCTAAGCAGCAACCCAAGAGCGAGCGGAAGCTTTTGCCCGCTGTTGTGTGGTCATGAGATGTTGCTTTTGAAGCTTTTGTTCAGCTCGTTGAAGGTGCCCCCCAGCATGATGAAAGCTTCTTGGATTCTTGTCATTACTACCTTTATGATCCACCATTTTGATTAAAGGGGGATGAGGATCTGCAAACTAGCATCGTTGATCCCCCCTTCCTAGCGCACCAATCTGTTGACGCTAAATCACTGTCCTCGAATATCCGCGAGCATCCGATCGCCTCCTCCAGTGAGCTCGGGATCCTTTGGTGAGCTCCTTGCGCCTAGGGGCCTGCAAACAAGTCCTGGGGACCGAAGATTCGGTGGGACCCTTCGATGCTCAAGTCAGTGCTCTGAGCAACAGCCATGAGCTTGAGGAAGCTTGAAAGAGAAAAGAGAGAGGCTTAGAGCCGTGCTCTCTATGAGCAAGAATGAGTGTTTAAGAGTATAATGAGTTCGTTACCTGGTCGGGGGTCCCTCTTACCCATTTTATAGATGCTTAGACTCTACTAGTTTTTGGATATAATCACTTGTTAGAGCATTAATTGATGGCAGCAACAGTGGATCTACCTCCATGTGATATGTTAGGCTACAGGCCGTGTCCCTTAGAGTAGGTGGCTGCAGCTGGTTGGCAGGTACTATTTTGGTTTGGACAGCGTCGCAAGCTGTTGCGGGGCATGGCCGACCATTACGGTGTTTGCCAGATGTGTTCCCTATGTTACCTCTTTTTGCAATCCTACGTGGATAGCGATGGGTGATAAAGTTAGTCACATGGGCCCCAAGGTGCAGCCGTTGGGGTAGAAGATGAAGTTTGTAGTTGAAGCCAGCTGTCCCTTATAGAGCATTGATTATAGAGTGCTTGCATGACACTATTCATGTGCAAGGCACTGTTCATGTGCATAGTACTGCTCACGACCGAGGGGAATGGGCCGAGGGGCTAAGCATGTCTGAGGCCGAGGGGGAAGCTGGTCTGAGACCAAGCGGAAGCTTGGGTGGTTGCAAGGCCGAGGGGAGCTCGGGCGCTTGCATGCCGAGGGGGAGCCCGGGCATCTGGTGCTGAGGCCGAGGCCATACGAGGTGAGGGGAAGAGCCGAGGCTGAGGGGAGCTCGGCAGCTGTAGGTCCGAGGCCGAGCAAGAGTTGAGGCTGAGGCCGAGCAAGAGTTGAGGCCGAGGTCGTACAAGGCCGAGGGGAACTCGGCAGCTGCAGGTCCGAGGCCGTACAGGACCGAAGGGAGAAAAGCCGAGGTCAAGGAGAGCTCGGCAGCTGCAGGTCCGAGGCCGAGGCCGTATGAGGTCGAGGAGAAAAGTCAAGGCCGAGGGGAGCTCGACAGTTGCAGGTCCGAGGCTGTATAAGGCCGAAGGGAGAAAAGCCGAGGCCGAGGGGAGCTCGACAGCTGCAGGTCCGAGGCTGTACGAGGCCGAAGGGAGAAAAGCCGAAGCCGAGGGAAGCTCGGCAGCTACAGGTCCGAGGCCATACGAGGCCGAAAGGAGTCTTCATGCGGGTTCAAGCGGGTTCAAGGACCTCCTCGCCCTCACGGCCCCCCTCGTCTCTCTTGCTGAAGTTCCATTACGTGCCTGCAACCTCATGCACGTAATGCACCAGGACGAGGCCGCTGACGAGGCCGACTGGAGGAAGCCGGGATGAGGCTGAAGCTGGGAGTCTACGCCTGGTCTTGGGAATGGCTGGAACCGGGAGAAGACTGGAGCCACCAGGGCCGAACTGTCAGGCTCCACAAATGGCCAAGAGGAAGGTCTGAATCCGGGGACGTCCGTGGAAGGAGCGGGGACCAACGGGGCGGGCCATCTGGAGTTGGAGTGATTCCGGAAATGTCCTGGAGTCGCTTGGAGATGACACGGCTGATATGCCTCCCCACCGCTTGGAGTTGGAGTGATTCATACACATCCGAGAGCTAGGAGAAGGCCGAGCTCAGTAGCTTGAGTTTGTGACCTGAGTGGGGGCAATGAGCGGTTAGGACGGTGGGTCTAGCTCTTTGGATATGGTTGCATGTAACGCTTGTTGCTCGCCCGTTCTGAAGAGGGGAATGCGTGAGGCTGCGAGAAAGCCAGAGGCCGGGACGGGGCACCCGTGGCCGAGCCGGGACGAAGCTGTTCGTGGCCGAGCCAGAGCTGGAGGCCAAGAAGAGGTGATGTAGAGTCCGGCACGGTGCTGGGAGACCGGGAAGAAGCCAAGATGAAGCCGTCCGTGAAACAGGGGATGGAGGCTGAGGGTAGCTCGCTAGAGCCGGAGTCCGGAGTCGGGCGAAGGAGGCAGGAGCTGCTTGAGACCGTGGGGGATGGACTCGAGCCTTCGGAAAGTCCGAAGGTTGGGCGAGGCCGGCGGGAGCTGGCGCGGAGATGGGAGCTGCCCAAGAGCCGGAGTAGAACTTGGGAAGGAAACGACGTTTCGATGCCACGGTGTCACGCCCCAGACCCAAAATTTGAGCTAGGGTGACAACCCGCCGCATGCCGGGCATGCAAGGCGTCCCGAAATTTACACATTGATCATATAAGGCAATAATTATAATTAGGCAATTCAAATCCATAACTTAACACAAACCATAAATATAAGTTTAGGCTACAAGCCATACACACAATCAATATAGTTCTGGGCTACAAACCCTACACACAAGTAATACTGGGGCCACAAAGATATCATGGAACTGACTTATATAGAAGCTCCATCTACCCCATAAATTCATCTTCAATCCTGAGGCTCTGAAAAACATTGTGAGATTTATATGAGCTCACACTCAATAAGTAAGCCTATAATAATAATATAAAATAGTCCTCATCTATCTTCAAGATATTATCAAGTCATATTTCATAAGTTTCCAATTTCAAATGCATTTATCATGCTATCAGAACAAGCATATCACCACTCAAATTAATTTGAAATTTATACAATAAATATCAGAAATGCATTGTAAACAACCCACTGTTTATATGATCATTTTTTAATATTATATCTTATGTGTCCCATGGCCCTGCAACACCCCAACTGGTGTAACATCAATCAGAGCACATCCTCTAGATGTGTGGCCTCCACATGCCATATCATCATCAAACAGAGCACATCGTCTAGATGTGTGTGGCCTCCACATGCCACATCATAATCAATCAGCACACATCGTCTAGATGTGTGTGGCCTCCACATGCCATATCATCGTCAATCAGAGCACATCCTCTAGATGTGTGTGGCCTCCATATGCCACCTCATAGGAGAACCGCAGCGACATATATAAATATAATTCAGGGTCATCATTATATGCATATCACACATCATGCATCATCATAAGCATTTTTTCATCACATAAACAGTGGTTTGTACGTTCTTAATCATTGCATGTAACCAATTCACTTTGCAAAGTTAAAATAAACATATACATCATATGGCATAATCATAATAAACCATTACTTTGCAAATAATACCAGCTATTGTAGCAAATATTCAATTAAATACTCATGGTACAGTTACCAATTTCAATAAAACTCCATTTCATAAATGCATAAAACTATAAATACAACAATTATAATTTATAAAATTATTATATTTGGCTTACTTACCTCAAATACATAACTCCAAAATGATAAACCAGCTACTTAGACAACTGGGCACCTACAGTATTATTATCATAATTAGATCTCTAAATCTGAATAATAAAAAGACTCCTACAACTCTACCCAAACTAATCCACGGGCCCAACTTTGGGCTCGAATATCTCCCAATAAAACATTCAATAGGGAAATCAAATTACCCAAGAAACTAGAATTCATCCTTAATCGGGACATAATTTTATTTTCTATTTCCCGACCCACTATAGGGTTCAAAACTTTGCCCAAAAAGGGCTCCAGAAACGGCCCAACAGGGCCCAAAGATCGGACGTCCCAAACGGCCCAAAAACTTCTATCACCCAGCTCCTCTGGATCTTTTGAAACAGAGGAGCGCGAGAGCCGTGCCGATGGCCAGAGCTGCCACCGCCAAATTGAGGCGGCCCGGCCGCCATTGGCCGGACCGGAGCCGGCCACGGCACTCCCCCCTCTCTCTCATCAATTTCTCTCTCTCTCTCTCTCTCTTTCTCTCTTTCGTCTCCCGCACGACATACACTATGCCGGCGTCAAATCCGTCAAATTGGAGTCAGTCTGGCCACCGTTAGCCGGACCAGAGTCGGCCGCAGCTCCCTAC
>UESW01004011.1:1426497-1449664 GCA_900491605.1 Calamus simplicifolius
TCGCTATTGCGTCGCAATAGCATGTTTAGCGATGCAATTGCGACGCATTTGGGCGTCGCAATATTTTAATTCTCTTGTAGTGTTAACTACTTCATTACCAAAATATCATCAATATTAATCATCTCTATAACCGGCAGATTAGCTCATAATCTTAACTTACAATATCAACAATATAAGTTCTACAAATAAAAATTCATTGTATACATCCACATTCAAATTCAGATTTACTACTCAAAATCCAAATATCTAACTCAATTGCAATATGGATATAATGATGTTATCTTAGTCATATTAGTCATCAATTGCAATTTTCAACTACTATATTATAGTCCATATATTCATCTATCTTGTATTGCATATCCAATTAAAGTTTTATCTACCCATATTATTTAAAGATCTGAAACTGCTATGAGCCATTTCCAACAAGTTTGACGGAGCTAAAACCTTTAGAAGTCCCTTGGCCTCCCCGCTGGTCAAGGTCACCAGCATGGGAGCCACAATATATCATTGGCTTCTGATGCGATGGTTCATTCTTAATTCCTATCAAATTCATAATTCAATTAATATCTTGATAAACTTTAAATTTCAAGCTTCCAAAGCATAATTCCTGAAATTCCTTTAAGTTATAATTATCTCAATGTCATCCTAGTATTTGCCTAGAGTGTCATCATGTATATGTCCCTAAGGTTAAACCTAGGCTCTGATATCATAAAAGCTGTCACGCCTCAGACCCAAAATTTTGAGTTAGGGTGACAACCCGCCGCATGCCTGGTATGCAAGGCGTCCCGAAACATGACACTTAATCAATAAAGGCAATATCATAGATAATTCAAGTCCATAATATTAATACAAACCATAATTATAAGGTTTGGGCTACAAGCCTACATACAAACATCACTGGGGTTACATCAACATACTGGATCTAATTTATTTTAATAGAAGTTCATCATCCCATAATTTCTTAATCAGTCTGTGGCTCTAAAAACATTGTGAGATTTACATGAGCTCACACTCAATAAGTAAGCCTATATAATTAATAAATCATTCAAGGTATTATCATTTCATTTCAGATATTCAAATCACATTTACATATAAAAAGCTTCATCATTTCATATCATTTCAAGATATTATCAAATCACCTTTGCATGTAAAAAGCTTCCAATTTCAAATATATTATCATGTTATCAGAACATGCATATCATCAGCTCAAATAATTTGAAAGCTTAATTATATAATAAATACCAAAAGATGCAATGTAAACAAACCAATGTATTTATATATCATTGTTTTCTTATGTGTCCCACGGCCCTACAACAACCAACTGGTGTATCACTCTTAAATGTCCCCTAAGAGGAAGGGTCCTGGTACCAGCGTTATGCCATATCATAATCAAACAGAATACATCCTACAGATGTGTATCCTCCATATATCAATCAGATACAGATATGTGTCCTCCACATATCTTTCCTGTGAGGTGGGTCACGTATCACTTGGCATTTCTATCATTTCACATCACATGAGAACCGCGGTGACACATATAAGTATAATTCAATATCATCATTTTACATGTCACACATCATGCATCATCATAAATATAAGCTTCTCACATCACATATACAGTGGTTTGTACATTCATAGCATAAAAATATATCAATAGTACCAGTATATTTGCAAAGCCAAAATAACCACATCCTTCAATTGTTACATATTTATAATCTACTACTTGCAAATATTAGCAATCACATATAATTATCTCAATAGTACCAATATATTTGCAAGGTCAAAGTAATCATATTCTTCATATTTGCATATACGTATTAAGCCATTTCTTGCAAAATATTATCAACTGTATAATCATAACAAATACTTATTTGTAAACTCATGGTACTATTTACTAATTCAAAATAGTCAATATAAATGAAACTCCATTTTTCTCATTTCATAAATATGCATACAGTTATAAATCTAAATATTTATAAATTAAATAATTTATGAAATTATGATAATTGGCTTACTTACCTCAGTACGCTAATCCCAAATAATAAACCAGCTATTTGGGCATCTGTGTACCTATAGGTTTTGGTATAGGTTCGATGAGCATCATGGCATCATGCAATTCCCCAGCACGCCCAAGAAGATCAACCATGATAACATAATGCTCTGAATCAGGAAACACCCAATAAACATCGTACATGCTATCAAAAATCCTACTCCCCTCCTCAACCAATCCAGCATGGCTGCAAGCAAATAAGATAGATACAAATACAACACTGTTCGGTCTGAATGATGATTCAATCATATGTTCAAATGTAGCAATGGCTCTACTGCCAAGGTCATGGATTTCTTAACCTACAGCACTCAAAAACACTTTGTTCTCAAAATCATTGATGACCAGGTAACCATGGAGGCAGACAGTTTGATGCTGAAATTTCAACTGACAACACGTCCCGAGAACCTTTATCATTGTAACTGCATCAGGAACAGATCCATCCAAAAGCATATCTTTAAACACTCTCAAGGACTCATTGGCCAAACCAATATGAGCATAACCACCTATGATGGCAGCACAGGAGACCACATCCTTCTTTGCCATTTGATTGAAGATATCCATCGCCTTATAGAACACTTCATCTACATATTAATTAGTGCAGTAGAAATAGCCAACTCTAATTCCAATTCCATATCATTCATCTTCCTGTAAACATTCAAAGCTTCAATAGGTCTCCCATTTTGGGCATACAAGCCACCATACAACTCCAAGTTACCACATCTCTTCGAGGCAACACCTCAAACAATCTGGAAGTCCGAAGTACAACATCCGCCTTATTCTCTCTCGTTTGATTCCTCCCCTCTCTCTCTCTCACTCCCTCCCTTCCTCTCTCTCTCTCTGGAATGGGAAGGAAGCTCACACGCGGCAAAGATGAGGAAAGGAATATCTTTCTCTCTGGATGGAAAGGAAGCTCACACGCGGCAAAGATGAGGGAAAGGAAGTGCCCGCATCTTTTTTAAAGCCGACGCAGACACTTCGCGATACCTCAAATACAGGGACTCAAAGGGACTCGAAAATTTAATCATTACATGGTAATTGAAAACCCAACGCGTAAACTCCATGGATCTCACAATTAAGTCTGGCGATCTAGGTAATTAAATCCCATGAATTACATTCTCCTTAATTAATACCGGTACAACCATACTTTGGACAGATCTCCCCAAGCGATGCTCCAATTCCCTGCAACATCGCTCCGCCGGAGACACCTCGCGCGACACCAGGGAACATCCCAAGAAGCCCTGGGCGCCCCGGATACAGCACCCAAGTAATTGGGCATGTCGGGCATTGTCTGGTTGACCCATAGTGGGGAACGGGCTCGCCGAGGCCGGCAAGCTCGTGGTCCCTATGGTCGTGCCAGCACTGAAGCACACCGGGAAAGGGCTCCCCATGATCAGTTTCCCGTTGCACTCCACATTGACCATGTAGTTCCCGCGCTTCGGCACGACGTAGGTAACGTTGTACGTCCCGTCCCCCTGATCCTTAACGATCCCCTCCGAATCGGAACCGCCGACACCGACGCCAGGGGAGATCTTCACCTTGAGCTGGGCGCTCCCCGTAAGGATCCTCCGGCCGTCGGAGTCCTTGGTGACCACGGTGAAGGTGGACGGGGCGCAGGCCGTGCCTCCGGCGATCCCGGCGCCCAGCAGCGGAGCACTTGGAGGGGTCGACGGGGCCGAGGGCTGCTGGCGAGGTCCTCACTCTCGTCCCCATCGCTGTCGGAGGAGTCATCCTAAGTCCTTGGGCTTCTCCACGTCCTTGAAGGCGGCCTTCGCGGCGGCGGCCTTGTCGGCCTCGCTCTTAAGCCTGCCTCCTCCGCCTATAGGTTTCGCGACCGCAGTGCCCCGATCTGCCATGGATCGGACCTTCCTAACAAAACTCTAGGAACAGAACAAATCGATCGAAAGGACTCGCTCCTTTCGCCCTCTGCACGAATCGAGGGGAAACCCTACGTGTAGAGGAAGAGATTGAGATCCACGGAATCGAAATTAGGGGAAATTAGGGTTTCGCGGCGGTTAACGAGGGAGAGAGGAGGGAGGGGGGAGAGGAAGGAGACGGACCTGCGAGCGGCGGAAGAGGACGGGTCACGGCAATTGCATATTTATGGACTGTAGGTTGATTAAACTCAGAAGCAAAGTTCAAGAGGTTTATTTTTTTTATTTAATAAAAGCGGGTGATTCAAGAGGTTTTTAATCCTCCGAATAATAACGAAAGGTACGTAAATGATGCGCATATTTCAAAAATAGGCAATGATGACGCCAAGTCATCTTCCTCAAACGCCGCGGAAAATGAACGTCCTTCTTCTCGGAGTCCTGCAAGAAAAGTCCCCGAAGACCGATGATACCGGTGGGGATCTTTCGACGATCAAGTCAGTCACTTAGGTTCAGACAAAGAACCGCTCAGCGAAGAAGAGCTGAGGCGATTAGGGTTTTGCTGGGAGGAAGAAAGCTCAGAAAACCAGAGTTCGGATCCTACTTACAGCGCGAGCCACATGCTTTTATACCTGTCCGAATATCCTATCTTACTGTTTCGAAAGATCACCGTCGTACCATCGCTGCACGTGTCGAAGACATCCCGTACCGCCTGCCGATGTGATATCATACATGTCCAACAGCTGCAAAGGCATTTAGTGCGCGCCGTCGGCTGACATGACCGAGCACAGTCGCAAGTGGTAGCGAATCGTACGCCGTAGCGAGGCATGGCCATGCATAGGGACATGCAATGCACCATACGCCATTATGAGGTATGGCTCTCCGTAACGGGGTGCAATCACGGGCGTACTGAAATCACGTGGGTGCGCCGTGCGACCTGGAGTCGTCGTTTCTCTCGACGATTGAACTGCATGCCAATTGCTGATGACCCCACCCTGAGACCGAAAGGGGTCCGGGGGTGGGGAGACGCCGGTGCACCTCGAGACCGGCGGGGGGTCTCGGGGTCAAGATATGATGACCCTACCCCGAGACCGGAAGGGGTCCTGGGGGTGGGGAATGCCGGTGCACCCCGAGGCCGGTGGGGGTCTCGGGGTCAAGAGATGATGACCCAACCCCGAGACCAAAGGGGTCCCGGGGGTGGGGAAATGCCGGTGCACCCCGAGACCGGTGGGGTCTCAAGGTCAAGAGAGATGACCCCACCCCGAGACCGGAAGGGGTTCCGGGGGTGGGGAAATGCCGGTGCACCCCGAGGCCGGTGGGGGTCTCGGGTCAAGAGATGATGACCCCACCCCGAGATCGGAAGGGGTCCCGGGGGTGGAAAAATGCCGGTGCACCCCGGGCCGGTGGGTGTCTCGGGGTCAAGAGATGATGACCCCACCCCGAGACCGGAAGGAGTCCCGGGGGTGGGGAAATGCCGGTGCACCCCGAGGCCGGTGGGGGTCTCGGGGTCAAGAGATGATGACCCCACCCCGAGACCGGAAGGGGTCCCGGGGGTGGGGAAATGCCGGTGCACCCCGAGACCGATGGGGGTCTCGGGGTCAAGAGATGATGACCCCACCCCGAGATCGGAAGGGGTCCCGGGGGTGGAAAAATGCCGGTGCACCCCAAAATCGATGGGGGTCTCGGGGTCAAGAGATGATGACCCCACCCCGAGACCGGAAGGGGTCCCGGGGGTGGGGAAATGCCGGTGCACCCCAAGACTGGTGGAGGTCTCGGGGTCAAGAGATGATGACCCCACCCGAGACCGGAAGGGGTCCCGGGGGTGGGGAAATGCCGGTGCACCCCGAGACCGATGGGGGTCTCGGGGTCATTAGCCGCCGTTACCTTTTATTCTGACGACGCGGGATCAGTCATATCAGTCATATCAGATGCCCCCTCGCCCCTGGGGTGAAGCGGGTCCCACCGCCGAGGCGCAAGGGGTGTTCTCCACGTGGCTTATCCCCATCTTATCTTTTATGCGGACGGCCTGGGGAATGTAAGGAGGCGGCCCTCCGTACGCTGTGCCGCCATGATCGACCTCGAGAGCAGGAACTGGCTCTTCGAAGTTTGCGTGAAAAGCCGCATCATCATTACCTTTCATTACGGCGACGTCAGCGGGGTCCACCACAGGGCCGGAGGCGCGCCGCACCACGCGCTGGGACATCCTCGAGGCGAGCCAGCCTATGGCAAGGGCCATGTGGCTGACGAGACGTGGCGGGATGATTTGAAAACCTGATAAAGCTAAGCGAGGGGTTGAATTGATGCCATACCACTTCTCTTGTCATCGTCCCTTCTGCGCCTACGCTCCGACCTCCCCTGCAACCTGCGGGCCTGCGTCTAGTTTCCTCCCTTCCAGGTCAGCTCTTCCCCATCCTAGACTTCTGTCCCTTTGCTCATGAGTTCTCTTTCTTGGACCTCGGAGGATAGTTCTGAGAATCGTCCTTCTTCCGAGAGGTACCGTACCTCTCGTGCTCCTTCCCCTTCGATTGAGTGGTCCTCTGATTCAGAGGACTGCATCCCCCTGGCCCGGCGACGGGTCACCGGTGCGGCCCCATCGAGGGGCCGCCAGTCGGAGGCCGACGCCTCCTCGACGGCGGAGGGGTCCCCAAAGGGGACGGCCTCCACGATGACGCGGCTGGATTTGGAAAAAATCCGGGCCCGTTATCAGGTCCCTCGGGACGTTGAGCTGTTCCTGCCAACTCCCGACGATAGGATCATTTCCTCCCGATCCGGTCGGGTGGCCCTCTATGAGACCTGCCTAAAGGCAGGTCTCCGCCCTCCATTTCCCCCCTTCTTCGTCAATCTTCTCGACTTCTATTCCTTGACCCCCTCCCAATTAGTTCTGAACTCCTATCGTGTCATCAGCGCCTTCGTCATCCTTTGCTACCGCCTGAGCATTACCCCCCGAATCAGCCTTTTTCGATCTTTCTAATCCTTCGGGCTCAAAAGGGTTGGTGGCTATTCCAGCCCCGACCCAATCGGGTCCTAAAACTCCTCCTTCTTCAATTAAGGGATGGAATCCCGTTTCTTTTTTGCGAATATCGACCAAGTCAGGCCCCAGTGGGGAGACCCCAACCTCCGGGGGAACGCCATCGCCATCCAGCCTGGGGACCGGGAGGCGCTGGGGCTATTGTTGGCCACCGAGATCCCCCGATACACCCTGCTGCTGTCGAAGGATAACCTGGAGTCGGCGGGCCTCATCTCCCACCGGGGTAAGTCCTCTCCACCCTTAGCCAAAAATTTCGCTTCTCTCCCCCTCTCTCTCTCTTCTCTCCTTTTTTTTATTTTAAAAGCCCAACTGATGCTGTGCAGCCATGAAGATACCAGCGACAAAACTGCTGAGGGCTGCCTCCAAGAAGAGGGCCCGGGAAGGACCATCTAGGGGTCAGCAGGCCCCAGCCCCAAAGCGTCCGTTGGCTCGGGCCTCCCCACCAGTTCAAGTCTCCCCACCCCCGGCTCCGCAAGGTGTCCCGGCTGTTCGGAGGTTGACCTCACGGCCGACACTCCACCATGGATGGGGACAACCGCGGAGTCGCCATTGAGGAGCCAGCCGCAGAGGGGCCCATATTGACCGAAGAGCCCCCGATTCTTGGGGACTGACCCCGCCGGATGCCGCCAGGGATTGGGGTGAGGGACCATCTGATCCCATGAGTCCACCCCCTGAGGGGTCGCCCAGGAGTGGCCCACGCACCGAACCAGGGACAGCTGAAACGACGGAGCGAGGTGGGGGCAAAGCTCGGGCCACCCCGAGATTCCCTGAACGACGGTCGCTGGGCAGAGCGAGTCCTGGGCCCGATCTTCGTTCCTGAGATCCTGGAGGACCTCAGTCACCAGAAAGCGAGCGCGTTTTTTCCAGGACTCCTATGCTGCTGTCGTCAGGGTAAGTGATCTTCTCGCCCTTTACCTTTTATCCTTTCCTTCAGCTGACCTGGAGCTTGCTCGTGCAGATCGCACACTCCCTGAAGGCCGCCAGGAAGGTAATTCACGGAGGGAAGGTCCTTCTGCGGGAGACGCAGAAAGAGGTTGAGGAGGCTCAGCGCCGCACGGAGGCAGCCGAGAAGGCGCTGGAGTCGGCCAGAAGCGCCTGGGCGAGCGAGGTAAAGGCCGCCGAGAGCCGGGCGGAGATTGAAGCCAACCATGCGTGCGCAGCGCTCCTCCAAATGACGGAGGCTGAGAACGCTGTAATGGCCAGGGACATACACATCTCTGAGCTAACTTCAGCCCTCCGGGAGGCCGAAGATCGAGCGGGCGCGGCGATAGAAGAGGCGCGAGTGGTGAAGGAGGAAGTCAGCCGGTCCAAAGAGGAGGTGAGCCGCGCCGGGAGGCCGAAAGGGTTGCAACGGAAGCCCTTGCCGCAGAGAAGGCCCAGGCCGCTGGCTCATAGAGGAGTACAAGACGTCTGGGCGCTTCACAGACGAACTGGCCGAAGCCTCGGCGGCTGTATTCCTCGATGGGTTCCAGCATGGCAAGGAGAAGGTGGCCAGGGACCTGAACTTCCCCAGGCCCTGGAGGTTGAGCTGGAGCATTTGTCAGACTTGGCCCCTTCTGATGATGAGCCCGCACCGGCAGAGCCGTGAGCTCGCACTCTTGTTATTTGTTCTTTCTTTTTATAAGTCCGACAACGTCGGCATTTTGTAATCCCTTCCAATTAATGAAAACATTCTTCAAGATGCATTCTGACTTATCATGAACTTCGTCGATTGACAACACGTAGCCCTGTGATCCCGTTAGTTCTGATAGCACTGGGGGACAACTCTCAATTCGAGCTATTCCGCCCCAGCTGTTTAGACCCAAAAGTTAGGACCAGGGAGGGTTGGTTTTTCGGAGCGGAAACGCCGGCAGTCAGAGGTTAGGTAGACGGGCTCCTCGAGGCCATCGGCATAACGCCCTGTCGAGTGTTGAACCTTGTACTAAATAGGCGCGTGGCTTTTGATGCCTACGGGGGTCGACTTTTATCTGACCGGCGGGACTTTGTGCTGTCGGGTGTCGGGCTTCAAGTTCAGCAAGCCCGTAGCTTCTTGTGCTGTCCGAGGCAGGGCTTTAGGTGCCGACGGGTGTCGGGCTTCATGTCTGGCTAGCGTAGGGCTTTAGGTGCCGACGGGTGTCAGGCTTCGTGCCTAGCTAGCGTAGGGCTTTAGTGCCGATCGGGGTCGGGCTTTTGTTGCTGAGAGCCGGTGGTACACCACTCTGCCAGTGGTACACTGGGCTTCATGCCTGGCGGTGCAGGCTTTAGGTGCCGACGGGTGTCTTTGTGCCTGACTAGTGCAGGGCTTTAGTGCCGACCGGGGTCGGGCTTTTGTTGCTGAGAGCCGGTGGTACATCGCTCTGCCAGTGGTACACTGGGCTTCATGCCTGGCTGGTGCAGGGCTTTAGGTGCCGACGAGTGTCGGGCTTTTGTTGCTGAGAGCCGGTGGTGCACCGCTCTGCCAGTGGTACACTGGGCTTCATGCCTGGCTGGTGCAGGGCTTTAGGTGCCGAAGGGTGTCGGGCTTTTGTTGCTGAGAGCCGGTGGTACACCGCTCTGCCAGTGGTACGCTGGGCTTCATGCCTGGCTGGTGCAGGGCTTTAGTGCCAACGGGTGTCGGGCTTTTGTGCCTGACTAGTGCAGGGCTTTAGTGCCGATCGAGGTCGGGCTTTTATTGCTGAGAGCCGGTGGTACACCACTCTGCCAGTGGTACACTAGGCTTCATGCCTGGCTGGTGTAGGGCTTTAGGTGCCGACGGGTGTCGGGCTTTTGTTGCTGAGAGCCGATGGTGCACCGCTCTGCTAGTGGTACACTGGGCTTCATGCCTGGCTGGTGCAGGGCTTTAGGTGCCGACGGGTGTCGGGCTTTTGTGCCTGACTAGCAGGGCTTTAGTGCCGACCGGGGTCGGGCTTTTGTTGCTGAGAGCCGGTGGTACACCGCTCTGCCAGTGGTACACTGGGCTTCATGCCTGGCTGGTGCAGGGCTTTAGTGCCGACGGGTGTCGGGCTTTTATGCCTGACTAGTGCAGGGCTTTAGTGCCGACCGGGGTCGGGCTTTTGTTGCTGAGAGCCGGTGGTACACCGCTCTGCCAGTGGTACACTGGGCTTCATACCTGGCTGGTGCAGGGCTTTAGGTGCCGACGGGTGTTGGGCTTTTGTTGCTGAGAGCCGGTGGTACACGCTCTGCCAGTGGTACACTGGCTTCATGCCTGGCTGGTGCAGGGCCTTAGGTGCCAACGGGTGTTGGGCTTCGTGCCGACTAGTGCAGGGCTTTAGTGCCGACCGGGTCGAGCTTTTTGCTGCTGAGAGCGGTGGTACACCGCTCTGCCAGTGGTACACTGGGCATCATGCCTGGCTGGTGCAGGGCTTTAGGTGCCGACGGGTGTCGGGCTTTTGTTACTGAGAGCCGGTGGTACACCGCTCTGCCAATGGTACACTGGGCTTCATGCCTGGCTGGTGCAGGGCCTTAGGTGCCGACGGGTGTCGGGCTTCGTGCTGACTAGTGCAGGGCTTTAGTGCCGATCGAGGTCGGGCTTTTGCTGCTGAGAGCCGGTGGTACGCTGCTCTGCCAGTGGTACACTGGGCTTCATGCCTGGCTAGTGCAGGGCTTTAGGTTCCGACGGGTGTCGAGCTTTTGTTGCTGAGAGCCGGTGGTACACGCTCTGCCAGTGGTACACTGGGCTTCATGCCTAGCTGGTGCAGGGCCTTAGGTGCCGACGGGTGTCGGGCTTCGTGCCTGACTAGTTCAGGGCTTTAGTGCCGACCGAGGTCGGGCTTTTGCTGCTGAGAGCCGGTGGTACACCACTCTGCCAGTGGTACACTGGGCTTCATGCCCGGCTGGTGCATGGCTTTTCTGTGAAAAGATTTAGGTAGCTAAAATTGAATCTCGTTAATATTGAATGAGGGGTGAAAACCCAAGCGAATACAGGGGTGATACTTGACATGAAAGGAGGAATACATTACTGATAATACCGACGAAGGTTATCTGCATTCCATGTTCTAGGGAGTGGCGTCCCATCAAGTTCTTCAATTTTATAAGCTCCGTGGTGGAGTGTTCGGCGATCCGGTAAGGCCCCTCCCAATTTGGGGCTAGCTTGCCTCCCTCAGCTGGCTTCGAGACCTCAGCCCGTCGAAGGACCAGATCTCCTGCAGGAACGTCCGGGGGGGCACACGAGCGTTGTAGTACTTTGCGGCCTGCTGCCGGTAGGCCGCCATTCGAAGCCGCGCCCGGTCTCGCACCTCCTCCACCAGGTCGAGGTTGGCTCGCAGTTGGTCAGGGTTACCTTCCTCGCTGTATGCTTCCATCCGAGGGCTTGGTGCACCAACCTCCACTGGAATGACAGCTTCAGAGCCAAAGACTAAGCTGAACGGCGTTTCGCCGGTGGGGGCTCGCGGCGTTGTGTGGTAGGCCCATACCATGTTGGGGAGCTCCTCCACCCATCGCCCCTTGCAGCCGTCTAGCCGAGATCTCAGCCCCTGGAGAATGATCCGATTAGTCACTTCGGCTGCCCCATTGGTTTGAGGATGCCCGACGGAAGTGAACCTCTAACGGATACCCAGCTCAGAGCAGAACTCCTGGAAGGGCGCGTTGTCAAATTGCCGGCCGTTAGTGACTAATGTGTGCGGCAGTCCAAACCGACATATGATGGACTTCCAGAAGAAGGATCTCACTTTGCTTTCGGTGATCTTGGCCAAGGCCTCGGCTTCGACCCACTTGGTGAAGTGATCCACCGCTACCAAGAGGAACTTTCACTGTCCGGAGGCCGGGGGAAATGGTCCTAGGATATCCATGCCCCACTGGGCGAAGGGCCAAGGTGCCACCAAGGGGGTCAGGTGAGACGTCGACTGTCGCTGGATATTAGCGTGACGTTGACAGCTATCACATTTCTTAACAAGCTCAGCCGCGTCCTCCTTCATCGTCAGCCAGAAGTACCCTTGGCGCAGGGCCTTGTAGGCTAGGGCTTTGTCCCCCAGGTGACTCCCGCATATACCTTCGTGGATCTCTCTGAGGATGTAATCTGATTCAGCCGACCCCACACACCTGAGAACTGGGTATGAGAAGGATCTCCGATAAAGCTTCCCGTTCATCATCAAGAATTTTGGGGCCCTCAGCCTGAGCAGCTTGGCCTCAGCGGGATTCTCCGGGAGAGTATCGTCGGTCAAATACCGGATGTAGGCATCCATCCAGGAGGGCTCTTGCTCCATCGGCAATGCTTCATCCGCGGCTTCGGTGCTCGGAACTTGTAGGTGTTCCACATATGTCCTTCCCAACGTCCCATCGGCCGAAGTGGCCAGACGGGACAGTGCATCGGCCCTGGCATTCTCCGCTCTGGGGATATAGCTGACGCGGAAGTAAGAGAAATGAGACGCCTGGGACTGCACCTTGCTCAAGTATCGGGACATGGTTGGGTCCCTAGCTTCGTACTCTCCGGTGATTTGTCCATAAACAAGTTGAGAGTCCGTGAAGGCCCTCAAACGCCCAGCGCCTAGCCCCTCAGCTAACCTCATCCCTACTAGCAAGGCTTCGTACTCCGCCTGATTATTAGTTGCTGGGAACTAGAATCTGAGAGCGTACTCCACTACGTCTCCCTCTGGGCTCGCGAGAATGAGTCCGGCTCCGCTTCCTTGAGAGTTTTCCGCTCCATCCACATGCAGGATCCAGTCCTCCGCCTCCTCAGAGGAGGGAGAGTCCACACACTCCTCCGGTCGCACCCCCTCCATATCCCTCGGTCCAGGAACACTCGACCAGAAAATCCGCCAACACCTAAGACTTCATGGCTGACCTTGGCCGGATGGACAGATCGAACTCACTTAGCTTAATGGCCCACTTGGCCAACCGACCGGAGGTGTCGGGGCGAGATAAGATAGCCCGAAGGGGCTGGTCCGTAAGCACCACGATGGGATGGGCTTGGAAGTAAGGCCGGAGGCGCTGAGTAGAGACCACCAAGGCAAAGATAATCTTCTCGATTCTCGAATACCTGGTCTCGGCGTCATGGAGTACTTTGCTGGTGTAATAGATTGGCTTCTGGGCCCCGTCGGCATCCATGCGCACAAGTACGGAGCTGACAGCCTCGGGGGAAGCGGCTAGATATAAAAAGAGCTCCTCTCCATTTTCAGGCTTGGACAACAGCGGAGGAGTGGAGAGAAACTACTTCAACTCCTCAAAGGAGCCCTGACACTCCTTTGTCCATTCGAAGCCGTTGACCTTGCGCAGCGCCTTAAAGAAGGGCAGGCACCTTTCTGCCGACCTTGACATGAAACGACTCAAGGCCGCCACCCTCCCCGTTAGGCGCTGCACCTCCTTCTTATGGCTGGGGGCCTCATCTCCAGGATAGCCCTAATCTTGTCGGGGTTGGCTTCAATCCCTCGCTGGGTCACCATAAAACCCAGGAACTTGCCTACTGCTACTCCAAAGGCGCATTTGTGGGGGTTGAGCTTCATCCGATACCGACGCAAATTGTTGAAAGTCTCCTCGAGGTCAGCTACATGGTCCGTTGCACTGGTGCTCTTGGTCAGCATGTCATCCACATACACCTCCATGTTGCGCCCTAGCTGGTCCTCAAAGACCTTGTTCATTAATCTTTGATAAGTGGCCCCGGCGTTTTTCAATCCAAAAGGCATCACCCTGTAACAATAAATCCCCTTCTCTGTGACAAAGGAAGTTGCTTCTTCATCCGCCGGGCTTATCTTGATTTGATTATACCCCGAGAACGCATCCATGAAACTGAGAGTCTCATGCCCGGAGGTGGCGTCCACCATCTGGTCGATTCGGGGCAGCGGGAAGCTATCCTTGGGGCACGCCTTGTTGAGGTCGGTGAAATCCACGCACATTCTCCAGCTTCCGCTGGCCTTGCGAACCATTACGACGTTCGCTAGCCAGTCGGGTAATGCACCTCGCGGATGTGACCAGCCGCCAGCAGCTTCCGCACCTCCTCATCAACGGCCTTCTGTCGGTCAGGGGCAAAACTCCTTTTCTTCTGCCTAACGGGCCGGCACCCCGGCCGATGTTAAGCTGGTGCGTAATCACCTCCTTCGGGATCCCGGGCATGTCGGACGCTGACCATGCAAACGTCGGCGTTGACCCGCAGAAAGGTAAGGAGTCAGTCACGAGCTTCTTCCAGAAGTAAGGCTCCAACCCGGACCGTCTGCGCGGGTCCTCCCCGAGGGGGAAAGTGAGCAGCCACTCGGCTGGCTCCCCCCTTTTTTCCAAGTCTCGTGGGTCAAGTGCCTCAGGTGCCGGTGCAGGTGCCGTCTCCTAAGGACTAGGGGCCAAGTGATAGCAAAGTGTCGGCAGACCCTGCTCCCTCGCATCTCACCGACCCCTCTGCTGGTTGGGAACCTCACGAGAGCCGCTTGGTGGATATGATGGGTCCAAGAGGTTGAGCCCGGCCTCCCGAGAATCGCATTGTATGCGAGGGGCACACGAACCACCAAAAACTTCATGAGAACAGTGCTTTGGCACGGAGCCGTACCAGCCGTTATGGGAAGAGTGACTTCCCCTTCAACCTTCACGGAATCTCCTGTGAACCCCATCAAAGGCGTGGCGACAGGTCGAAGCAGATCATGCGACAAGTTCATACGAACAAAGGCATCGTAGTTTAAAACATCTACGGAGCTCCCACTGTCAACTAAGATTTTTTTACAGGGTGCTTAGCGATCGTCATGGATATGACGACGCTATCATCATCCTTATTTACAACCCCGTCCAAGTCCTTTTCGAAAAAGAAATTACAGTTTCTGCTCCCCCCTCCCCCTTGGTTTCTTCGACGGGCCTCCTGCCCCCCAGGAAATCATCGCCACCGTCTTCTCATCGGGCATTGTCGATCACTGGTGGCGAGGGCGCTGATGGGCCAGGAGCTCCCGGGTTACTCCTCTGAACGAACTTTCCCAGGTGGCCCCGCTGGATAAGGTCTTCAATAGCCTTCTTCAGCTGACAGCAATCGTCGGTGTCGTGGCCATGGTCCCGGTGGTAGCGGCAGTAGAGGTTCTTGTTCCGGGGGATCTTTGGGTTGATGGGAGGAGGGCGCTACAGATAAGACTCCCCTTCAATCTCGAGCAGGATCTAAGATATTGGGGCGAGCAATGGGGTGTAGGGTCCGTCTCTCGGTGCAGGGGGTCGAGGACGGTTGTCTGGCCGGCGAGGAGGCTCGGGCCTCCTGGGGCGGACTTCTGCAGGCTCCGGCTGGGTCGGCTTCCTGGGGACACTCCCGCCAGCTTCACGCCGGAAAAGTCGGCCTCGTCTACCCGGATGTACTTCTGGGCCCGGATCAGAAGTTCAGAGTAGGAGCCTGGCAGCTTCTTGTCAAGAGAATACGCGAAGTGAGAAGGGCGGAGCCCCCACTTCAGAGCCAGGGTAGCCACCGAGTCTTCCAGGTTGTAGACCTCCAGGGCTGCTTCTTTGAACCGGGCAACATAATCCTGCAGGGCTCGCCATTCTTCTGCTGAACGGCAAAGAGACTGTCCGCCACCCTCAGGATCTTCCGGCAGGCGTCAAAATGGGCTAGGAAAGCCCTCTCCAACTGGCAGAAGGAGTCGATGCTTCGTGGCGGCAGACGAGAATACCAAGCTCGAGCAGCCTTCTTCAGAGTGGCCGGGAAAGCAACGCACATAAGTGAATCAGTGGCCCCCTAGACTTGCATGAGTACCTTATAGCTCTCCAAATGGTCCAGGGGTCCGTGGTCCCGTCGTATGGATCTAGTTGAGGAAGGCAGAACCTGGTAGAGATGGGCTCCTCCATGATGCGGCGAGACAAGGGAGGCCGACTGTCGTAATCTGTCTCTGGCAGGTGGGTGATCCGACGGCTAAGCTCCTCCAGCTTCTGGTTACACTCCTCGAGTCGACGCTCGGCTCGACGAGGCATCCGGTCATCAAAAGAGCCCTCCTTCGAAGATTCGGAAGAAGAGCGAGGGCGGCGATGCCAGCGCGGGCGCTCTGCCTCCTTCCTGCCGCCGTTTAGGAGAAACACTAGCGTGGCGAGAGGGAGACCGGGGTCTTTTAGAGGCTCCACGGTGGTGAGACTTGGCCGGGGATCGGCGGCGATGATCCACAGGAACCGGCGATCTCCGGTGGGAGGAATGCTGGCTGGGTTGCACCACTCCCGGGACAAATAGGTTCAACTCCGGCTGCTGCAAGGCCGCCTGCTAGTGCTGCAGGCCCTGAACCATCGCCGCCAAAGACTGGACCTGCGTGGCCAGGGCAGTGAGTCGATCTTCCTGGAGTTGTTGCGGAGCAAGCGCGGGAGCATCATTCTGCGGAGCAGAAGGCCCTGCCCCCCAGAGATGCAGAGGCTCTCGAATACTAGATGCGATAGCCGGGGGGGCCTCCGCGGGTAGACCGGCCCCGCAGCGCTGCCCCCCAGCGCGACCGGCTGAAACTCCATTTGTCCGAGTCGTCACCATGACTTTAAGATCTTGAAGAAAGGAGAAAAAAGTAAGCTGCTGGCTCGACGTCTTTCTTACACCCCCCCTTTCCTGGCGCGCCAATCTGATGACGCCAAGTCACCTTCCTCAAACGCCGGGGAAGACGGACGTCCTTCTCCTCGAGTCCTGCAAGAAAAGTCCCCGGAGACCGGCGATACCGGTGGGGACCCTCCGACGATCAAGTCAGTCACTTGGGCTCAGACAAAGAACCGCTCAGCGAAGAAGAGCTGAGGCGATTAGGGTTTTGCTGGAAGGAAGAAAGCTCAGAAAACCAGAGTTCGGATCCTACTTACAGCGCGAGCACGTGCTTTTATACCTGTCCGAATATCCTATCTTACTGTTTCGAAAGATCACCATTGTACCATCGCTGCGCGTGCCGGAGACATCCCGTACCGCCTGTCGACGTGATATCATACGTGTCCAACAGCTGCGAAGGCATTCAGTGCGTGCCGTCGGCTGACATGACCGAGCATAGTCGCAAGTGGTAGCAAATCGTATGCCGTAGCGAGGTATGCCGTAGCGAGGCATGGCCAGGGACATGCAATGCACCATACGCCGTTATGAGGTATGGCCCTCCGTAACGGGGTGCAATCACGGGCGTACTGAAAATCACGTGGGTGCACCGTGCGACCTGGAGTCGTCATTTCTCTCGACGATTGAACTGCATGCCAATTGCTGATGACCCCACCCTGAGACCGAAAGGGATCTCGGGGGTGGGGAGACGCCGGTGCACCTCGAGACCGACGGGGGGTCTCGGGGTCAAGAGATGATGACCCCACCCCGAGACCGGAAGGGGTCCTGGGGGTGGGGGAAATGCCGGTGCACCCCGAGGCCGGTGGGGGTCTCGGGGTCAAGAGATTTGACCCCACCCCGAGACCGAAAGGGGTCCCGGGGGTGGGGAAATGCCGGTGCACCCCGAGACCGATGCGGGTCTTGGGGTCAAGAGATGATGACCCCACCCCGAGACCGGAGGGGGTCTCGGGGGGGGGGAATGCCGGTGCACCCCGAGGCCGGTGGGGGTCTCGGGGTCAAGAGATGATGACCCCACCCCGAGACCGGAAGGGGTCCCGGGGGTGGGGAAATGCCGGTGCACCCTGAGACCGGTGGGGGTCTCGGGGTCAAGAGATGATGACCCCACCCCGAGATCGGAAGGGGTCCCGGGGGTGGGGAAATGCCGGTGCACCCCGAGACTGGTGGGGGTCTCGGGGTCAAGAGATGATGACCCCACCCGAGACCGGAAGGGGTCTCGGGGGTGGGGGAATGCCGGTGCACCCCGAGACCGGTAGGGGTCTCGGGGTCAAGAGATGATGACCCCACCCCAAGACCGGAAGGGGTCCCGGGGGTGGGGAAATGCTGGTGCACCCCGAGGCCGGTGGGGGTCTCGGGGTCAAGAGATGATGACCCCACCCCGAGACCGGAAGGGGTCCCGGGGGTGGGTAAATGCCGGTGCACCCCGAGGCCGGTGGGGTCTCGGGGTCAAGAGATGATGACCCCACCGCGAGACCGGAAGGGGTCCCGGGGGTGGGGAAATGCCGGTGCACCCCGAGGCCGGTGGGGGTCTCGGGGTCAAGAGATGATGATCCCACCCCGAGACCGGAAGGGGTTCCGGGGGTGGGGAAATGCCAGTGCACCCCGAGACCGGTGGGGGTCTCGGGGTCAAGAGATGATGACCCCACCTCGAGACCGAAAGGGGTCCCGAGGGTGGGAAAATGCCGGTGCACCCCGAGACCGGTGGGGGTCTCGGGGTCAAGAGATGATGACCCCACCCCGAGACCGGAAGGGGTCCTGGGGGTGGGAAATGCCGGTGCACCCCGAGACCGGTGGAGGTCTCGGGGTCAAGAGATGATGACCCCACCCGAGACCGGAAGGTGTCCCGGGGGTGGGAAATGCCAGTGCACGCCGAGACCCGTGGGGGGTCTCGGGGTCATTAGCCGCCGTTACCTTTTATTCTGACGACGCGGGATCAGTCATATCAGTCATATCAGGCAAAACTTGTGTTTGCTACCAATTTTTTAATAATAATAATGCACAACTATCATGCCTAATAATTAATATATATTTAGTATAATTATTTAATTAGCATATATTACTTGTTAAGTGTAATACAGCACTACAGTAAAAGTAATGTATAGCAACCTCTTTTTCCCGACGCTTGAGGATAGGGTGGGAAATACACGCAGCCTGCCGACGCTTTTTAAAGCATCAGCAAAAAGCGTGGTCTGCCGACACTTTTTAAAGCGTCGGCAAAAAGATAATTAATTTTTACGATATTAAGGCCCCCATTGCAATTAATTTTTACAAGGTTAAGGCCCCCGTTGCAATTAATTTTTACAAGGTTAAGGCCCTCGTTCATTCTTCTCTGATCACGCACTCTGGATCGTCCCCCCACCCCTCCCGATCGATCCTCCTCCTCTGCCCAAGCTCCGTCCCCCCCCCCCCCCCGGCGTTCTGCATTCTGGATCGATCATCCTCCTCTGATCCAAATCCTCCTCCTCTGATCCAGATCCAATCCTCCTCCTCCGATCCAGATCCAGATCCTTCTCCTCTAATCGATCATCCTCCTCTGATCCAGATCCAGTGCCCAAGCTCCATCTCCCCTCGGCATTCTGATCCGGTGCCCTAGCGGAGCTCTTTTCCTCTTCAGTGCTCTAGCGTTCTAATCATCCTCTTCAGTGCCCTAGTGGAGCTCTTTTCCTCCTCCCAGCCGATCCTCATCAATGGCGGAACAGATCTGGCCTCTTCAGTGCCATAGCGGAGCAGATCCGACTCTCTCTTTCCTGACCTAGGGCTTTCTCTTCTCTCCGACATCGCCCATTTCCCCTCGAAGGTAAGACCTTCCCGATCTTCGCTGGTTCGCATTCAAGCATGCATTTTTATTTGGTAGTAGAGATCCTCCTGAAATATATAGCACAACTTCGTGTGAGCTAGCTTCGTGCATAACAAGCATGCATTTATTTGGTCAGTAATATACATAACGATATCCATACGGCCGTGACGTTATGTACTTTTTTTCTTTTTTGGATTCAACTGACCTTTGCAACTGTGTTTCGGGCTATATTCCAGTTAATTTGATTGTAAGGTTCAGTGTAGAGCTCTTGTCTTAGTGATTGAATTAATCCAGATTGGACCGACAAACCTCTTGCCATATATGTATGACATTGGCATGTAAACCAAGCGACAGTAGCATATCAAGTTGCCTGCATTTTGTATGATAAAAGGTGTGTTTAGAGCCCAGTCAGAGACAAACACATCTGGGTAAATCACAGTTCAAACAATTGATTACAACATATTTAGAAGTATGTTTGTACATTTCAAATTTAATAAAGCATGTGTTAAAGAGAAGAACCTGGGTGAATGGGAAAGGATTCAGGAAGAAGCCAGAACTCTGGGGGTAGAGGATTGCAGCCTGACCACTCATACATTCCAAGTACCTAACACCATAGCACATGGTTAAGCTCAATTTAGAAATACCCAAAAATCTAACAAGGAGACTGGGGAACACATTTAGATCAGGGGATGACAATGGACATGGCATTTGAGATGCAGTGGGGGAACAAAGATGCAACAAATGCAGATGACCTGAATTCCTGACAGCTATTTTAAGACTAAAAAAATCATGATTCCAACAATGGGACTGAGTTTTGTGAAACATTGCCTAAAACCATTCTAGCAGTGTTGCACCAATACTGTATCTTAGAAGACAATGATGAATGAAGTCATTGACAAACCAAGAGTCTGATCAGCACCATGTTTCCTAAAATCAGCTGATGCTACCTTGAAATTTAAAAAAATTATATTCTATCATCTTGGCCTGGATCTTTGGATTTGTCATAGAAGTTCAAAATGCAACCAAAAGTTTGAAGAAAACATCTTGTCTAAATAGCATTCCTCCAAAGCTTTTAGAAGTTGTATAGATATTTTAAATCCTTTTAACTTTGGAGCATGTGAATCTCCTCATCATCTAATCTGTTGCATGGCACTACGTGGACTAGTATAATAACAGCAAACAAACATTTATTAAAAGACTTGAATAATCAATCAAAGAGAAAATAATTCAAAAATATAATTGAATGGTAAAAAAGGCAGAACTCAACATAAATCACATTTGTGTGCACAGCAAATAACAATTATTATGTATTAATGTCCCAATTGAATCTTTAATAACTCAAATGTTACCATTGAATGAACACTAGTTCCGTGTCATCTAAGAAGTTTAGAATACTAAAATGGGAATCCTATGCAGGGATACAACCATCCTTTTACCTTTAAAAGTCATGTTAATGACCTACACTGAGGACCTATAAATTCACAAAAGCTGCTTACTTCGTAAATAATAAAAATGGTAATATGCATTTATGCCATTAAGTAAACCAGCCTAAAGTCTGCTTGGACAAAACCTTACTATATTTTGATACTTATGTTTTTTTATTATATGAACTGATACAATATCATGTTATCAATTATAACTATTTTTACAATTTTTATAGCTTTTAAAATGCAATTTAATCATTAAAGTAAGATTTTAATTGTTTTATTGTAAACTACTAATGATCATGGACTGATTCAAAGAGTATTATGTCTTACGAAGCATATGAGCACTGTTAGTTTAACCCCCTGCCCCCCACACTATAATTTTCCATTTTTTGGCTTCATATTTAATTGTGTAGTTCTTTGTTGTTTTTCAAAATATGGGGCCTTTGTTTGTTTTTTGTGTGTTGTTGTTAGATGTTCATATTGTTTCTTTAGTTGCTTCAAGTTTCTGCATTATAATTTTAACATTTATCAGAAGCAGTCTACTAATCCTAATTATGGTGTCTTCATTGTTTCCCGATGGTTTCTAAGGAAGCTATCCTCTGTTTAGTGTAGGTATCTCAGCATTGTGGGTTTTGAATCAAATCACAGAAAAATGGCATCTGTCTGCTTTCCATAAAAAGATTTACGTCATGTTGACAGCCATTTGTAAAATGCACTTGAAACTGATGGCATGTACATGTTTCCATTTAGTTTACCCACAATGATGGGTAAAATGTGATACATAATAACAATGCAACTTCCAACAACATCAAAATATGGACACGGGCTTTCTTTACTATGTCATTGGCATCTTGAATTGCATCTTGAAGATGCTAAATCATTGTTTATCATGATTAGGCTGTGCCTTCTTGAATACATGATGATGTAAAAGGAAAGTAACATTCATTGTTGTCCTCAATTGAAGCCACTGATAGGCAACTCCTTTTCCTTGCTTAGATTCTACATCTTCAGGATTTCTCTCAGTTGATGTCATCATTTTCTCCGATATGTTTGAGAACCATGCCTTAATCTACCACAGATATAGCAACAAATATAGCATCTCACTCTCTCTTTCTTGTCATGATCTTTGGAACTTTCTAGCTGCTTGGCTATTTTTTTTGCTTCTGCCTGGCAGACTCACAAGAGAAATCTGTGGCACTGACATCAGTTGTTATTTTGCTGCCTTGAGACCTAGTTTGTCTGACTTGGAGGGTAACATGTTGCCCAATTAATAGGAAAATTTTTAGACCCATCGTATCATTTGAAAACAGCTCTGTAGTTCAGCTTTGTAGTTAGGAATCCTTGTAGCAATCCACTGGGAGCACCTAGTTGTTGTCTTTAGTCATTCCACCAATATAGTCTCAGTAATTGCCAACCATTCCTTCTAGAGGTTCCTTCTCTTTTTATTCGATCAGCCTGCATGCGATGATTGTAATCTGGGTATCATGAATTTCGATATGATAATGGAACCATTAACATTAATAGAAGAATTCAGAACACACATTTATACAATAGCACTAGACTTTCATGTTAACATCACACCCTTCCATACTTTATAGAAAACATGAACACAAATCCCATCTGAATCAAATATTAGAGATTTGGAATTACATAATCATCTCAACTCCTAAATTTCATACCAATTATGAACATGATGTTAGCACTATAGAGGTTTTTTTTTTCCAAACAAAAGAAAGAACAATGAATGCTATACATGACAAAAACATTTAGCATGAATTAAAATTGTTCACAGATCAAACTCATCATGTTAAATTACTGTGCTAGCCGGTTATCAGTTTTGTGTAGGGATTAGTGTCTGTGTGACATCCATACCAGCCAATAATATTAAATCTGAGTCAATATTTATCACTCCAATAAACATGGTACATCCTAATTCATAATGATACAAGCTCATGCCCTGGTTTCACCCTTCTGAATATCAGCGAATGACCATCTCAAACAGCTTTATTTCTAAGGCAGTTTAGAGCTTTTTCTCAATTGGATTTATAACCTCATGTTGGGAGGCCCTAGGAATTGATCTATCAATTTAATGCAGTAACAGTACAAAATGCCATTATACATGAGAATAAATGCTACAAATTAAGGTAACCGTAATAACAGCTTCTGCAATACCAACAGTCATGTAAAATACACATGTTGACGTGTAGCCAATATTACACATATCCCTAGTTCTTACTGTGAATTCTGAGCTCTTTTTAATCTGTTCTAAAATGCAAATTTAGGTGAATCTGATCCCAACTCAATTGTTTGTGGATTGGATTTGACTTTGTCTTCTGAACAAGGGGTGGAGACAAATGGGAAAGGACAAATGCAAAGTGGCACAGCATTGGAGGTGGTGTAAGAGAAGAGGTGGCAGAAAGAGAATAAGGCCAAAGCGAGGATTGTCAAAGGAGAAAGAAGTAGCCAAGGCTGAGAACTAGGTGCTGCTGGGGATAATGATAGAATGATAGAAAGAGATAAATTCCAGTTTTGAAGAGGGGGCGTGGGGGGGTTGGGGGGGGGGGCGTTGGGGG
>UESW01004012.1:0-25623 GCA_900491605.1 Calamus simplicifolius
CATGTCTGGAAGGCAATTACGGAGCTCAGCTTATTCTTCAAGGAGTTATCTGCCGCAGTCATTACTTCTGCATCCATGGCAAGGCTTGAGGAGGAAATTCCAATTATTTTATGCAAGCTTGAACGAATATTTCCTCCCAGTTTTTTTGACTCAATGGAGCATTTTACCGGTTCACTTGCCATACGAAGCGAGCATAGCTGGTCCCGTGCAGTATCGCTGGATGTATCCTTTCGAGAGGTAAATATATACATCATTAAGATATGTTGACATTTCAAATATTATTTCATTGCTTGAAAAATTCGTTATTTTTTGTTGCAACTTTACATATAGGTATCTTAAGAAGTTAAAAAATAATGTGCGTAATAAGGCAAGGGTTGAAGGTTCTATATGCAATGCACACTTGGTCGAAGAAGTTTCAGCTTTTACCTCACATTACTTTGAGGGTCACGTCCACACGAGGAGCCGAAATCATGGTCGTAACGATGACGTATGTGTGGACGAAGCAGAAGCTAATGACGGTAGAATATCAATTTTTAAAGCTATCGGCCGTTCATTTGGTGGGCAGAAGTCAAGAAATCTTAGCGATATGGAGTATAATGCAGCACATTATTACATCCTAATGAATTGTCGAGAAGTCGATCCATATATTGAGTAAGTGTATACTTCAATGCTAAATTAAAAATTTAAATTTATATAATAATATACCATATATTTAATTTCTAACAGTAGTTTTCATCCTTTTCATCCCATAAGGATGTTTTGTGATAGACAACGACAGATGAATCCCGACATCAGTCAAGTTGCAATTGGGCAGAAATTAGAAACGGAGTTTGCTTACTGGTTTTATGAATTTGTGAGTAGTATCACTCAATCAATTTTGATAATTGCTATTATTTTTGAATTGGATGTCAATAGCTTATTAATTTATAGGTCAACGGTCCATGGTCGACAACCGACAATATTTTCATTAAATGTCTATCGCAATGGCCATTGAAGACCGTAACAACCTCTACTGGCTATTTTGTAAATGGGTACAAATTTTAGATTGAACGATTAGCAGCTTCAAGAGGCACGCAGAACTGGGGCGTGTGTGTAAAAGGAGAAAGTGTTGGAGCAAATATGCAGGATTATTATGGAAAGTTAGTAGAGGTGGTTGAGTTGAATATCCTGGTTGGCCTATGAAACGAACCGTCTTGTTTCATTGTGATTGGTTCGATCCGATAGTTCCTGTGGGCAAAAGGGTTCATAACGACTATAATTTGGTTGAAGTGAACCATCAACGAAGATTGCAGAAATATGACCCATTCATCCTTGCATCCCAAGCTCAGCAAGTCTTTTATTGCGGATATCCAAGTTTGCGCAACGACAAGCGAGATTGGTGGGCCATTTCTAAAATCGTCCCACGTTCAACAATCGTATTAGAGGAGAGTTCATCAAGTCAATCAACCGAGTGCCCTGCATTTCAAGAGGATGAAATGGAAATGCATGCAATTGAGGATGACACAAGGGCTCCTGAAACATCACTTAGAGATCCAAGTGGTGATGTCCTACAAATTGCGGATGCAAATGTTCAGTTTCCTTCCGATGATAATGAAACTAATTTGCAATCCGATACGGCATCAGATGTTGAACCAATATTTCACGAAACAAATGACACCGATTAAACATAAAGGTTTTTTAAAATTTAACTTTTTTTATAAGTGTTAAATTCTTACATAGTCAATCATTAATCGTAATTTAATTGTGTGAATCTTTAGTATTTTTAGTATGAGGGGCAGAGGTAGATCTACCGACGACAGTTTGGGTGAGCAGAGACGTAGTTTGGATCCTGCGACATCAGATCACATGAGCGTCGGAGATGGAGAGTTTGGATCTCCAGCAGAGGCGCAGCCTTCGATCTCTGCAGCAGGATTACCATCCAGCCGATCGGCACAGACCTCCGAGAGTTCTTCCACCATCGGCGGCCGCACTGTACTTAGACTTGATGCTCAGGGGATGTAAGTATATACTAATTAAAAATATTTTATTTATGTTTTTAAGTCATTTACTTATAAACTTGCATTTTTTAACAGATTCATTGAGCAGCATCATGTATCCAGCCACATCAGCGCCGTTTTTCAGAGGCGTGCGGATCCCAGTGGCTACGATTGGCGCCACGTATCTCCAGCCACGAGGGAGTTTTATTTTTCTGAGTTTCAGGTAAACTTATTAAATACAATTTATCAGTGATATATAATTCTTTAAACTTAATAAATTTAGAAATTAACTATTTATTTTAATGCAGAAAAAGTTTACGTGGGATCCTGCCACCCATGATGCCATTAGGGCAGCATGGGAGGCTCTGACGCGACGCCGATACTCCGACATGCTTCATCGTTGGAGGTCATCGGGTCAGCATCCTGCGCACGTGCCAGAGGGTATTTGGCACGAGTGGCAGCAGGCCTGGGAGTCCGATGGCTGGCGCAGGAGGTCCGCATCAGCCAGCACGAACCGCCGATCTGAGAAGGGCGGTCCTGGCACGGGTCTCTCCCGTCATACTTCGGGCTCCATTTCGATTCAGGAGCACAGACGGTGTATGGTAAGAAAACATAAATATTTTAATTACTATTTTAGTTATTTACAAATATTTGTATTAATATCATTTTTTTTATTGTTATAGACTGAGCAGGAGGGCGGAGATCCTAGTGAGTTTCGTCTATTCAGGGCGACACACACCAGGAGGGACGGCTCCTGGGTCGACACGCGATCACGGGAGGTTGCGGTAAGAAATTAGATTTATGTAGTATCTGTTTAATTTCTAAAATTTTATTTCAAGAAATTTATTAACTCATTTATTGTTGATTTCATAATTTCAAGACACGAGTCGAGGAGCTTCGCTCCCAGGCATCGCAGGTCGACTCTACTGATGGGGAGACGCCCGTCGAACTCTCAGCAGAGGAGAGTCGACGTGTGTTTTTGGAGGCTGTTGGTGCCCAGCCACGAGACCGCAGGGTCTATGGTATGGGCACTAGAGCTTCTACATTTTTTCCCCATCAGGCCTCCAGCTCGCGAGTTCCTGCTGATCTTCCTCCCAAGCGTTTACAGGAGCTTCGCAGATCTATTGCAGAGGAGATTCGCCAGGAGGTCGAGCAGGATTTTGAGGATCGTATGCGAGGCCGGGATCAGGAGGTTGCAGACATGCGAGATGAGATGCATTATTTGTGGGATATGGTTAGCCGCTTGTCGCAGAGTCTTCAGCCTCCATAGCCTCCATAGCCTCCACGTGATCGTTCAGATTCTTGATATATATTTTTTCTTTTTTTATATTGTAAAACTTCAAAATTTTAATATATAAATTATTTTTTGAAATATATTATTGTTTGGATTGTGTTAAAATGTTTGTATCAATATTTAGATTTAGCGAAATTGAATTAATCGTTTTAATTTTTAATCATTTAAATATTTTTAAAAACAAAATTTACGATGCATTAGCGACTGATATTGGATCGCTAATATTTTTAAAATATTATTATTAAATATTGCGATGCAATGACTTGGCATCGCAATAATTTAAAAATAAATTTAATAGCGACGCATTAGCGACTACAATTGAGTTGCTATTTTATTTTAAAAATTATTTTAAAATATTGCGACACAATTACCTTGCATCGCAATATTTTAAAATAATTTTTATTTGCGACGCATTAGCGACTCAAATTGCGTCGCTATTATACCAAAATTATTATTATTAAATATTACGACGCATCTGGATGAGTCACAATTTGCGACCCAATTTAGTGCATCGCAATATTTAAAATTAATTTTTTTTAACTAAATTTATTTTTAAATTTAGCGATGCATTTTCATGCGTCACAATATTGCGACGCAATGTGGCGTCGCAAGAGTGTCGCAATATTGCGACGCAATTGCGACAAAAGGGTATTGCGACGGACAGTTGAGCGACGCCCTCGTTGCGTCGCTATTGCGTCGCAATATCATGTTTAGCGACGCAATTGCGACGCATTTGGGCGTCGCAATATTTAAATTCTCTTGTAGTGTATGGCCCTGCTACGATGTAACGTTCTGAACGTGACGGACATTTAAAGCAGTTCGCTTTTTTTAAAAATTAGCGTGCAGACGAAAATGCCCTTTCCCTCCATCCTAGCGCCATTTTACATTGGATTTCATCTGTGCAAGAAGAACTCTCTTTCTTCCCCTTTCTTCCCCCTCGCTCTGGATTTTGGATGCATCATCGGAATCAGTTGAGCATGAACCATCGCCCTCGCTCTGAGAGTCCGGTCGAAAGAAAATATTTCAGCTTCGAGGCTGGAAAACCTGGCTACTGGAGTCTTTGTACAAAAACTTCTGGAGAAAATATCGTTCGCAACACGAAGTAAAAAGTCCTTCTTCTCACTTCTTTCTAAAGATCCTTTATTACACCAACTATTTTTTCTGGTTAGAGTTATAGTTAATGCGTGACCAAACCGTTTAATGCGCGGGTAACTTCCTTAGAACAAAACAGTTATGACATTCTGGGAGTCATAACTATTTAGAGTTTACTGTTTTGTAAGCACGAATGTCATACTCTTTTAACTAGGATGTTATACCTCATGAACTGGGGTGTCGTCAGAGTGGTTCGGCCTATATTCCCCGTTATTTCCTGTCCATATAGCTCTAGTGTCGTTGTTAAAGCTACGACACCCCTGATACACTGTTAAGACACCGTAGTTATAAGCCTAGGATACCCGTGCTCCAAACGAATGTTGGAGAAAAGCCTCGCGACACCGTAGTTACAACGCTACGACACCCATGCTTATAACCTTCGCGATCTTCGTATGTTTCTTTCCGGGGTGTCGTAGCTTGTTCTATGGGGTGTCTTTAAATGCTATAAAGGGTGTGTCATGCTGATAAACGATGCTGGAGAGCAGGCCCGCGACACCCCTGTTGGTCCAGATAGCAACCCAAGAGGGGGGATGAATTGGGTTTTTCAAAAATTAACTCTTTTGAATAGATAACCCCCAGCGGAAATAAAAACTTAGATTCACAGATTTAAAACTAAGCAACTATAAATGAAGAATTGAAGATAAAGAGACAATCACGGCAAACACAATAGATTTTATAGTGGTTCGGTGTACCTACACCTACGTCCACTCCCAAGTACCTCTTGGGTCACACTATAATCAAACTGATTACAGCAGAGTTGTTTTGCAAGCTCACAACTCAAACTTGTTGTTTTCCGGGCGCACAACGAACCCAGCTGGTTTTCAAGGCTCACCAGCACAAAACCTAAAATCACAAGCTAACGCTTGCACAAGGCTAACAGCCTCAGCTTGAATCAATCACCAGATTGACCCAACAAACAGTGTTTTGATTTTACAAAAGCAAACTGCTCCTTCAATGAGCAAATATACAATAATGAAACATAAATAGAGATTAGGAACCAAAGCCTGATTCGAAGATCTTGGTGGCTTCTTCCTTCTCTTCCTTTGAATGGATCTTCCTTTGAATATGCTCTTGAGGTTCAGAAGATTGGAAAAACTAGGGCTTCTTCCTTCTTTTGAGATTTCTTCTAAGTAGAACAGCAAAGGCTTGGAATCTCTTTCTCTTCTCTTGGGGAATGAGTATGATCTTTCCTTACAGGTTTTCCCTCTTTTCTTTTCTGATGGATCTCAAGGATTTTCTCTATTCTTTTTTTTGCCTCTTTCTTGTTTTTTCCTCTTTTTTTTGGATGCAATCACCCCTCTTCTTATAGATTCGATTAATCCACAAATAGTGCAAAACTATCCGTTAGAAGCAAGTGAAAAAGGATTAGATCCATAAATAACAATAGCCGTTGGGATTAAAATTGATAAAGTTAAAGTTTAGAGTCGTTCTGACAGTTCTGGAGCCGTGTCTGACATTCTGGAGTCGGCTCTGGCTTTTCTGGAGTCGGCTCTAACTCGAAATAATTTAATCCGCTCGATCTGGAGTCGTCTCTGACTTTTCTGGGGTCGACACAAAATTCTTCTGGAGTCGACTCTAGAAGTCTGGGAGTCGACTCTAAGTCTTTGCCGTTTTTCGGAGTCGGCTCTGCGATTCCATGTGTCGACTCTAATGTCTGCAGTCTTACCTTGACATTAGATTCAAACCAGAACTTGATTTTCCTTCTTGATTTTGATCATCAATTAGACTTATAATCTAAAAAACTTAATCAAAATCATTAGTAACATCAAATGTTATACTCAATAGTTTTGTTAATCATCAAAATCCTCAATTGGGTCAACAATCTCCCCCTTTTTGATGATGACAAAAACTTTGAGTATATGCATTAAAGAAATTCATTTGAATTTAGAATTATAGGTATTGTTAAAGCTTAGAGACTTTGTAATAGAGAATTTGATGCCAACATTCAAAATAAATAAAGATAAATAAAACATGACATCAATCAATATGGAGAAATTTATTAAGCTCCCCCTGCATTGAATAACTCCCCCTATGTAGATAGACTAAAAAAAAATCTCTCATTCTTTCTATTCTCAGAATTGTTCTTCATTCTCTTTTTCTTTATATAACATTATATGTCTTTCTTATATGCATATACATATCTCTCCCCCTTTTTTGTTATCAACAATAAGGTGAGTTTTAAAGGCAAATGAGAATGTTATCAAAGCGAGGATGTTGGTTCGAATAGTCATAAAGATAGGAATTGACATTCATTGACATTCAATCAAAGATAAATTTGTAATAAAAGTGTAATATTCATTCAACCATTTGTACTCCAAAGCAAGATCTATTACATGTATTAAAAAAAAAATTTAAGTATTTAAGTCCTATACATGCTAAGAAAGAAAACAAGAAATCCTAAGATACAACCTAGGATTGAATATCAAATATGCTTGTACACTATTTTCTTTAGATGTCCGATCATCTCCATAACATCATCTTTTTGGGTTTTCTTAAAGCTTTCAAGACATGCTTCAATCTGAGAAACGGCAAGGTCAATATCTTTCTTTAGTTGACTTGTAGCATGAAGATACTTTCCAGAACCGTCAGCAATGCCTTCCATCCTTTCAAAAATACTATGAAGATCAGCGCTAAAGGATTCGATGGAATTGCTAAGTGAAAAAGAAATCATGTCGAGTCTTGAATTAATCTCATCTTTTAATTGATTGAACTCCTCTCTTAATTTACACATATCATTTGTTCTTACACTATCATACTCAGCAAGTAAAGCCCTGAGCTGACCAATTTGCTCCTCAGAAAATCTTTCTGATGCCATTGCTGACTGATGTGGAAGTTGAGAGCTTGGTCCAGCTTCTGAGGGTCCAGCAGAAGGTCCAGCAGAAGATGGTCCAGCAGATGGTTCAGGAATGTCTTCTCCTCTGACTTCCTCAACTCTAACCTCTCAGCTCTGGCCTCATGTCCTCTTTTAATCCAGTTTCCATTTTCTTTTCTAAAGCCCATTCGGTGAATTGTAGAGACACTATAGTAATCTGTATGTCTTAACTTTCTTAGTGGCTCATTGTCCATTATAAGTACACCTTGGCTTCTGAAAACTAAAGTTAAAACCATACCATATGGCAATGTAGATCTCTTCTTAGTAGCTGCCTCCGCCATATAGCCTATCATCATCTCAGCAAGATTTAAGGGTCTACCAGTGAGTATGCAGTCCATTAATAAAACGTCTCGCTCCGAGACATACTCAAACCTTCCGATTTTAGGAAAAAGAATCCTTCCACAGATATTGTGAAGTAATCTGAGTTCCAAATTAAGTTGATTTGCTAAAATTTCCTCAAACTCAGAAACTTCTCTTCCTAACATCCTTGATAGTGCTCCTCCTCTATCTTCATGATGATATTCAATAAGTCCAACAGTAGGCATTTCCAATAAATTACCAAGAGATTCGGCTGTGATGACTACCTTTGTTCCTCTTACAACACTTACTAATCCTCCCTCTCCTCTACTTAAATCATTATAAAACTCTCTTACTAGGGCGGGGTAGGTAGGAATATCCAAAGAGCAGACCTTCTCCCATCCCATTTCTTGCAACAATCGCCCAATAGCAAAGCCTTCCGAAATAAAGAAGTTGAAATCGACTTTCCTTCCGGTTGTAATGGCCTTACCAGCTAATTGGTCGACTTTTGGAGAAGATGGTGAGGGTGGAGAGTCATCTTGAGTGGCAGATGAAGAAGATGACGAAGGTTGCCTCCGATTTGAATGGCGCTTCGTCGGAACAGTCGAACCACCAATGGTAGCACGCCTTTTGGGAGCCATTGGATTCGATTGGAATGAGTAATCAAGGGTTTTGAGGGATTTGGAGGGTTTGGAATCAGTTTGGAACAGCTTGAAAATGGTTTAGGAGACGATAGAAATCGTTTGGGGTCGACTCCGCCCTTTTTATTTTGACCTAGTTCCACTTAGAGTCGACTCCCGAAAATGAGGTGTCGGCTCCGAACCAGAGAATCTGTCAGCGCCCGAATTAGAGTCGGCTCTACAGAAGCCAGAGTCGGCTCTAATTGCCCAGACAGAACATCAAAATAAGAAGGTGTCGACTCCACAAACTGAAGGTGTCGACTCCACAATAGTTTCAGTGAAAAATTTGAATTTCAAGGATCTGAAACTGATCAAATTAATCATCAAACTCTAGATAAGTGTTCCTTAACAATTGGGGAAACAATAAATCAACTTTCTAGATAAATTTCCTTATTGAACATAGAGGATTTTCAAGAAATTATAGAAGTCTAGATAGTTGTTGTCCTTAAGAGTTTCAGAAAATTATTCTAAAGGATCACAAACTCCTAATTCTCCTCTAAGATAGCAAAATCTCTCCTCACTCAAAGGTTTGGTAAAGATATCAGCTAATTGATCATTCGTATTAACATATTCAAGACAAACATCTTTGTTAGTTACATGTTCTCTAATAAAGTGATGTCTAATTTCAATGTGTTTAGTTCTTGAATGTTGAATTGGATTTTTAGTTAGATTGATAGCACTAGTATTATCACATTTAATAGGTATTTTATCAAGTGTGATACCATAATCTTCAAGTTGTCGCTTAATCCAAAGGATTTGAGCACAGCAACTTCCAGCTGCAACATACTCTGCCTCAGCAGTGGATAATGCAACCGAATTTTGCTTCTTGCTAAACCAAGAGATTAAGTTACTTCCTAAAAGTTGGCATACCCCACTTGTACTCTTTCTATCTAACTTACAACCAGCATAGTCAGAATCAGAATAAGCAATCAATTTTAAGGTTGAGTCTCTAGAATACCATAATCCTACATTTTTAGTTCCATTTAAGTATCTAAAGATTCTTTTAACAGCAAGTAAATGTGATTCCTTAGGATTAGATTGATATCTTGCACATAAGCAGACAGAAAACATGATATCTGGCCTACTTGCAGTTAGATAAAGAAGTGATCCAATCATACCTCTGTAATGCTTCTGATCTACTTTCTTACCTACTTCATCCTTGTCCAGCTTGCATGAGGGACTCATTGGTGTACCAAGAGGTTTAGCAGATTCCATACCAAATTTCTTGAGTATTTCCTTTGTATACTTTGTTTGGTTAATGAAAATTCCTGCTTTCTCTTGTTTAATTTGAAGTCCAAGGAAGAAGTTTAGTTCTCCCATCATGCTCATCTCGAATTCTCCCTGCATTAGCTTAGCAAATTCTTGACAAAGGAGATTGTTAGTAGCACCAAATATAATGTCATCAACATAAATTTGAACGATTAATAAATCCTTTCCTTTTCTTTTTAAAAATAATGTTTTATCAACATTTCCTCTAGAAAAGTCATTTTCAATTAAAAATTTACTTAATCTATCATACCAAGCTCTAGGTGCTTGCTTTAAACCATAAAGTGCTTTGTGTAATTTGAAGACGTGGTTTGGAAATTCATGATCTTCAAAACCAGGAGGTTGTTCAACATAAACTTCCTCATTTATAAAACCATTTAGAAATGCACTTTTAACATCCATTTGAAATAAGTTGAAATTCATATGACATGCAAATGCAAGTAGTAGCCTAATGGCTTCTAATCTAGCAACAGGTGCAAAAGTTTCATCAAAATCTATACCTTCTTCTTGATTATATCCTTTTGCAACTAGTCTAGCTTTGTTTCTAATTACTATGCCATTTTATCTAATTTATTTCTAAATACCCATTTAGATCCTATTATTGGGTGATTTTTAGGTCTTTCAACTAGGGTCCAAACTTGATTTCTAGTGAATTGGTTTAACTCTTCCTGCATTGCTAACATCCAATAACTATCTTTCTCGGCTTCCTCTATAGTCTTAGGTTCTATATGAGATACAAATGCAAGATGATTATTGATATCTCTCATTGATGATCTAGTCCTTACACCTTGAGATGGATCACCTATGATTAGGTCTTAGGATGACCATAAGCATATCTCCAATCTCTAGGTAGATCTTGATCATTTTGAACAGTATCAATACCATCATCCTTAGGTGAGTCATCATCCTTAACTTCAGGTTCTTGATCTGAAGATACATTTAATTTTTTAATATCTCTTTCAATCAAAGATGTATCTTCCTCATCATCAATTTTATCTGAACTTGATGCTAAAGACTCATCAAACACTATATGAATGGATTCTTCTACAACTAAGCTTTTCTTATTAAATACTCTATATGCTTTGCTAGATGTAGAATATCCTAGGAAGATACCTTCATCAGACTTTGCGTCAAACTTTCCAAGATTATCCTTACCATTGTTATGAATAAAACACTACAACCAAATGCATGAAAATAACTTAAATTTGGTTTCCTATTGATCCAAAGTTCATAGGGAGTTTTCTTAAGGATAGGTCTAATTAGGGCTCTATTTAGAATGTAACAAGCTGTGTTTATAGCTTCCGCCCAAAAATATTTTGGAAGTTGGCTTTTACATAGCATGGTACGGGCCATGTCTTCTAAAGTCCTATTCTTCCTTTCTACAACTCCATTTTGTTGTGGTGTTCTAGGTGCAGAGAAGTTATGATGTATGCCTTTTTCAAAACAGAATTTTTTAAATAAGTGATTTTCAAATTCAGTTCCATGATCACTTCTAATAGACACTATGGTAGTGTTTTTCTCATTAGTGACTTTCTTAACAAATTTCATGAATATTGAGAAAGTCTCATCTTTGTGAGCCAAAAATATTACCCAAGTGAATCTAGAGTAATCATCTACTATCACTAGACCATATTTCTTTCCTCCTAGACTTGTGGTTCTAGTAGGTCCAAAAAGGTCCATGTGTAGTAGCTCTAGTGGCCTAGTAGTTGAAACAACATTCTTAGATTTGAAAGAAGTTCTTGTTGTTTTTCAAATTGACATGCATCACATATTCGATTATTTTAAAATTTAGACTAGGAATACCTTTAACTAAATCCATTTTCAATAATTTAGAAATTAGGTGTGTGCTTGCATGACCTAATCTACGATGCCACAGCCAACCAATCTCATTCATTTTAGCATTATCAGCAACTAAGCAATGATTACTTGGAGATAAATTACTCAAATCAATTAAGTACACATTGCCATAGCGTTTACCAACAAGAATAATGCTATTATCAATGGGATTAGTAACAGTGCAAACAGAAGCTTCAAAGGAACCTTGAAACCTTTGTCACACAGTTGGCTAATACTTATTAGATTATGTTTAAGTCCATCAACATATAAAACATTATCAATATGAGTAGATGGAGTAATTTGAATCTTACCAATGCCCATGATATGGCCTTGACCATTATCACCAAAAGTAACTACTCCACCTCTTTTTGATTCAAGGGTGATGAATTGATCTTTGTCACCCGTCATGTGTCTTGAGCAACCACTGTCCAAGTACCATTTTCTTTTCAGTCTGATGGCTGCAAGACACTCCTGCAAAACATTTATATCTTAATTTTAGGTACCCAAGCCTTCTTGGGTCCTTCATGGTTAGATGCATTAAACATTGTTCCTTTGGGAACCCAAATCATCTTTTTCTTTTTATGTGAAGATTTACACATATATGATTTATGTCCTTTGTTTCCACATTTAAAACAAGTAATGTTTAATGATTTTTCAGCATGTACAAAAATGTTCTTCAAAGATTTTTGCTTTTTAAGTGGATTATATCCTAATCAGCTTTATCAAAAATAGCCTTTTGATTTTCCAAAATCATATTAAGTTTGATAGAGCTTAGAGTAAATTTATCAACTATAGGCTTAAGTCTATCAACTTCATTTTTCAAACTTTCTTTTTCTTTTATCAAAAGTTCTTTATCAACAACATGCTTTTCATTTTCTAATGATAGTTTTTGCATTTGAGTTTTCAAATCTTTGTTCTTTGAACTTAGGTTTGCAAAATCATCCATTAATTCATAAAAAGCACTATGTAATTCATCAAAAGTGAAGTCATCAAGAAAACTCGGACTTACCTCATCATTGTCCGCCATGAAGCATAGATTGGCCATTTCACTTTTTTCTTCTTCTTCGGAACTTGTACTTTTCGAATCGCTCCATGTGGCCATCATTGCCTTCTTTTTGAATCTCCGGGTGCCTTTCTTTAGTTGAGGGCATTCAGATTTAAAGTGACCCGGCTTCTTGCATTCAAAGCAAATAACTTCCTTTTCTTTGCCCTTGTCCTCATCTTTTCTTGCAAAGGGCTTTTTCTTTTCAAACTTCTTCTTCTTCATGAATCTTTTAAATTTTCTTGTGATGAGTGCCATGTCCTCATCATCACTTTCATCCTCGGATTCATGAGGCTCTTCCATATATTCAGAAATCTTAAGAGCCATATTCTCTTCTTCTTTGACTCATCATCATCAACATGTTGCTTGATTTGAAGCTCATGAGTCATTAAGGATCCCAACAGTTCTTCTAGGGGTAGTGTACTTAGATCCTTTGCCTCTTGTATTGCTGTCACCTTAGCTTCCCAAGTCCTAGGCAAGGAACGCAAGACCTTTCTCACAAGATCAGAATTATCATAAGATTTACCAAGACTTTTTAAACCATTAACTATGTCAGTAAATCTTGTAAACATATCAGCAATAGATTCACATGCATCCATTTTAAACAATTCATATTTATGAACTAGCATGTTAATCTTGGATTCCTTGACTTGATTTGTTCCTCATGGGTAACTTCAAGTCTATCCCAGATTTCCTTAGCAGAAATGCAAATAGATATGCGATTGAATTCATTTGCATCTAATGAGCAGTATAAGACATTCATTGCTTTGGCATTGAGTTGTGCCAATTTTCTATCATGTTCATCCCATTCCATTTCCGGTTTAGGAATCTCCATGCCATTAACTCTAGCAGTGGGTGTGTGTGGTCCATTGACTATAATACTCCATAGATCATAGTCAAGTGCTTGAATGAATATTTTCATTCTAGCTTTCCAATAACCATAGTTAGAACCATTAAATAAGGGTGGTCTATTAGTAGATTGACCTTCGGAAAAAGATGAACCAGCTTGAGTTGCCATGTGGATCTTTGACTCTTGATCGTTAGATCAAATCAAATGAGCACTAGCTCTGATACCAATTGTTGGTCCAGATAGCAACCCAAGAGGGGGGGTGAATTGGGTTTTTCAAAAATTTAACTCTTTTGAATAGATAACCCCCAGTGGAAATAAAAACTTAGATTCACAGATTTAAAACTAAGCAACTATAAATGAAGAGTTGAAGATAAAGAGACAATCACGGCAAACACAATAGATTTTATAGTGGTTCGGTGTACCTACACCTACGTCCACTCCCAAGTACCTCTTGGGTCCACACTATAATCAAACTGATTACAGCAGAGTTGTTTTGCAAGCTCACAACTCAAACTTGTTATTTTCCCGGGCGCACAACGAACCCAGCTGATTTTCAAGGCTCACCAGCACAAAACCTAAAATCACAAGCTAACGCTTGCACAAGGCTAACAGCCTCAGCTTGAATCAATCACCAGATTGACCCAGCAAACAGTATTTTAATTTTACAAAAGCAAACTGCTCCTTCAATGAGCAAATATACAATAATGAAACAGTAAATAGAGATTAGGAACCAAAGCCTGATTCAAAAATCTTGGTGGCTTCTTCCTTCTCTTCCTTTGAATGGATCTTCCTTTGAATATGCTCTTAAGGTTCAGAAGATTGGAAAAACTAGGGCTTCTTCCTTCTTTTGAGATTTCTTCTAAGTAGAACAGCAAAGGCTTGGAATCTCTTTCTCTTCTCTTGGGGAATGAGTATGATCTTTCCTTACAGGTTTTCCCTCTTTTCTTTTCTGATGGATCTCAAGGATTTTCTCTATTCTTTTCTTTTTGCCTCTTTCTTGTTTTTTCCTCTCTCTTTTTTTTTGGATGCAATCACCCCTCTTCTTATAGATTCGATTAACCCACAAATAGTGCAAAACTATCCGTTAGAAGCAAGTGAAAAGGATTAGATCCATAAATAACAATAGCCGTTGGGATTAAAATTGATAAAGTTAAAGTTTAGAGTCATTCTGACAGTTCTGGAGCCGTGTCTGACATTCTGGAGTCGGCTCTGGCTTTTCTGGAGTCGGCTCTAACTCGAAATAATTTAATCCGCTCGATCTGGAGTCGTCTCTGACTTTTCTAGGGTCGACACAAAATTCTTCTGGAGTCGACTCTAGAAGTCTGGGAGTCGACTCTAGGTCGTGGCCAAAAAATCCATCGTTCTATTGTTTCTGATAGAGTCGGCTCTCACAGTCCCGGAGTCGACTCTAAGTCTGTGCCATTTTTCGGAGTTGGCTCTGCGATTCCATGTGTCGACTTTAATGTCTGCAGTCTTACCTTGACATTAGATTCAAAACAGAACTTGATTTTTCTTCTTTATTTTGATCATCAATTAGACTTATAATCTGAAAAACTTAATCAAAATCATTAGTAACATCAAATGTTATACTCAATTAGTTTTGTTAATCATCAAAATCCTCAATTGGGTCAACAACCCCGTATGGAGAACAATCCCCGCGACACCCCGCTTTAACAGTCACGTCATCGGTGTCGTCGCCTTAAAGCTAGGGTATCGTCAGATGAGAACTGGGGTATCGTTAACAGCCTGAGTTGGTGCTGTCGTCGTTCGGACACCCCAGTTGAAACTTCATGACACCCTAGCTCTAGTGTCGTCGTTAAAGCTACGACACCCCTGATATACTGTTAAGACACCGTAGTTACAAGCCTAGGACACCCGTGCTCCAAATGAATGCTGGAGAAAAGCCTCACGACACCGTAGTTACAACGCTACGACACCCATGCTTATAACCTTTGCGATCTTCGTATGTTGCTTTTCGGGGTGTCGTAGCTTGTTTATGGGGTGTCTTTAAATGCTATAAAGGGTGTGTCGTGCTTATAAATGATGCTGGAGAGCAGGCCCGCAACACCCTGTATGGAGAACAATCCCCGCGATACCCCGCTTTAACAGTCACGTCATCGGTGTCGTCGCCTTAAAGCTAGGGTATCGTCAGATGAGAACTGGGGTGTCGTTAACAGCTTGAGCCGGTGCTGTCGTCGTTCGCGACACCCTAGCTCTAGTGTCATCGTTAAAGCTACGACACCCCTGATATACTGTTAAGACACCGTAGTTACAAGCCTAGGACACCCGTGCTCCAAACGAATGCTGGAGAAAAGCCTCGCGACACCGTAGTTACAACGCTGCAACACCCATGCTTATAACCTTCGCGATCTTCGTATGTTGCTTTCCGGGGTGTCGTAGCTTGTTCTATGGGGTGTCTTTAAATGCTATAAAGGGTGTGTCGTGCTTATAAACGACACTGGAGAGCAGGCCCGCGACACCCCGTATGGAGAACAATCCCCGCGACACCCCGCTTTAACAGTCACATCATCAGTGTCATCACCTTAAAGCTAGGGTATCGTCAGATGAGAACTGGGGTGTCGTTAACAGCCTGAGTCGGTGCTGTCGTCGTTCGCGACACCCTGGTTGAAACTTCACGACACCCTAGCTCTAGTGTCATCATTAAAGCTACGACACCCCTGATATACTATTAAGACACCGTAGTTACAAGCCTAGGACACCCGTGCTCCAAACGAATGCTAGAGAAAAGCCTTGCAACACCGTAGTTACAACGCTACGACACCCATGCTTATAACCTTCGCGATCTTCGTATGTTGCTTTCCGGGGTGTCGTAGCTTATTCTATGGGGTGTCTTTAAATGCTATAAAGGGTGTGTCGTGCTTATAAACGATGCTGGAGAGCAGGCCCGTGACACCCCGTATGGAGAACAATCCCCGCGATACCCCGCTTTAACAGTCACATCATCGGTGTCGTCGCCTTAAAGCTAGGGTGTCGTCAGATGAGAACTGAGGTGTCGTTAACAGCCTGAGTCGGTGCTGTCGTCGTTCGCGACACCCCAGTTGAAACTTCACGACACCCTAGCTCTAGTGTCGTCGTTAAAGCTACGACACCCCTGATATACTGTTAAGACACCGCAGTTACAAGCCTAGGACACCCGTGCTCCAAACGAATGCTGGAGAAAAGCTTCGCGACACCGTAGTTACAACGCTACGACACCCATGCTTATAACCTTCGCGATCTTCGTATGTTGCTTTTCGGAGTGTCGTAGCTTGTTCTATGGGGTGTCTTTAAATGCTATAAAGGGTGTGTCATGCTTATAAACGACGCTGGAGAGCAAGCCCGCGACACCCCGTATGGAGAACAATCCCTACGACACCCCGCTTTAACAGTCACGTCATCGGTGTCGTCGCCTTAAAGCTAGGGTATCGTCAGATGAGAACTGAGGTGTCGTTAATAGCCTGAGTCGGTGCTGTCGTCGTTCGCGACACCCCATTTGAAACTTCACGACACCCTAGCTCTAGTATCGTCGTTAAAGCTATGATACCTGATATACTGTTAAGACACCATAGTTACAAGCCTAGGACACCCGTGCTCCAAACAAATGCTAGAGAAAAGCCTCACGACACCGTAGTTACAATGCTACGACACCCATGCTTATAACCTTCGCGATCTTCATATGTTGCTTTCCGGGGTGTCGTAGCTTGTTCTATGGGATGTCTTTAAATGCTATAAAGGGTGTGTCGTGCTTATAAACGACGCTGGAGAGCAGGCCCGTGACACCCCGTATGGAGAACAATCCCCGCGACACCCCGCTTTAATAGTCACGTCATCGGTGTCGTCGCCTTAAAGCTAGGGTATCGTCAGATGAGAACTGGGGTGTTGTTAACAACCTGAGTCGGTGCTGTTGTCGTTCGCGATACCCCAGTTGAAACTTCACGACACCCTAGCTCTCATCTGATGACACCCGTGCTTATAACTGACCACGGCGAGAAGGCCCGCGACACCCAAGTTACTAAAATTTATTTTTATTCATCACAAAAATAAAGAGAAGACGACAAGAAAAGAAAAAAGTATATGAGCCCTCACTGGGGCTTGTCATCTGCTTTGGTCGCTGCCGAGCTCCCCCCACGCTACGGGGCTAACTCGGCGATCTGGCGCTGGAGGGACTCTACTTACCCCTCCAGCTGGCTGTTGGCCCGACTCAGGACCTCGATCTGTCTCATTGAAATGGCCATGTATTGCTCGGCCGACCTGTTGAGTCGCTCGCTGTTTGCAAGCGACTTTGCAAAGACATCCAAATCGATGGTTACTATTGTGCGGCAGCTCCCAGGGGGGCCAGTCGATTGCCCCTCGCCTCTAGAAGCCATATCAGTATACAAAAATTTTGGAAGATCAGCTGAAAAGGTGATGAACGATGGCATTCCCCCATCCATATTTAAGGTACTCCTGGCGGGTGTTTCGATTGCCATGTGCCACCATCTCAGTGGGCGGTTCAAACGAATCGAATCGTTGCGCCCCCCCCTCGATGAGTTTCGGGGGATGGAGAACAGAAGAGAGTTTCGGGAAGCCAAATACCCGGTTACCATAGTAAGTTTTACGTTGTTCCAAGAGAAAACCTCACGACACCAAAGGATGATTTGGATTTCGGCCGAATCTCCTTCGCGACACCCCACTTGAAACCTCACGACACCCTAGCACCAATGCTACGACACCCATGCTTAGAACTGACCACAGAGAGAATCCCCACGACACCCCAGGAGAATTGGATTTCAGCCGAAACTCCTTCGAGACACCCCTGTTGAAAGCTCATGACACCCTAGCTTTAAGGCGACGACACCCGTGCTTAGAACTGATCACGGAGAGAACCCCCGCGACACCCCTTGTCGAATTCGGCCGAAACTCCTTTGCGACACCCCAGTTGAAATCTCACGACACCCTAGCAACAATGCCATGACACCCGTGCTTAGAACTGACCGCGCAGAGAATCCCCGTGACACCCCAGGAGAATAGGATTTCAACCGAAACTCCTTCGAGACACCCCTGTTGAAAGCTCACGACACCCTAGCTTTAAGGCGATGACACCCGTGCTTAGAACTGATCACGGTGAGAATCCCCGCGATACCCCTTGTTGAATTCGGCCAAAACTCCTTCGCGACACCCCAGTTGAAATCTCATGACACCCTAGCACCAATGCCATGACACCCGTGCTTAGAACTGACCGCGCGGAGAATCCCCTCGACACCCCAGGAGAATTGGATTTTGGCCGAAACTCCTTCGAGACACCCCAGTTGAAAGCTCACGACACCCTAGCTTTAAGGCGATGACACCCGTACTTAGAACTGATCACGGAGAGAACCCCCACGACACCCCTTGTCGAATTTGGCCGAAACTCCTTTGCGACACCCCAGTTGAAATCTTACGACATCCTAGCACCAATACCATGACACCCGTGCTTAGAACTGACCGCGCAGAGAATCCCCGCGACACCCCATGAGAATTGGATTTCGGTCGAAACTCCTTCGAGACACCCCTGTTGAAAGCTCACGACACCCTAGCTTTAAGGCGACGACACCCGTGCTTAGAACTGATCACGGAGAGAACCCCCGCGACACCCCTTGTCGAATTCAGCCGAAACTCCTTCGTGACACCCCAGTTGAAATCTCACGACACCCTAGCACCAATGCCACGATACCTGTGCTTAAAACTGACCACGCAGAGAATCCCCGCGACACCCTAGAAGAATTGGATTTCAGCCGAAACTCCTTCGAGACACCCCTGTTGAAAGCTCACGACACCCTAGCTTTAAGGCGACGACACCTATGCTTAGAACTGATCACGGTGAGAATCCCCGCGATACCCCTTATCGAATTTGGCCGAAACTCCTTCGTGACACCCTAGTTGAAATCTCATGACACCCTAGCACCAATGATACGACACCCGTGCTTAGAACTGACCGCACGGAGAATCCCCGCGACACCACAGGAGAATTGGATTTCAGCCGAAACTCCTTCGAGACACCCCAGTTGAAAGCTCACGACACCCTAGCTTTAAGGCGACGACACCCGTGCTTAGAACTGATCACGGTGAGAATCCCCACGACACCCCAGGAGGATTGGATTTAGGCTGAAAATCCTTCGCGAAACCCCAGTTGAAACCTCGCGACACCCTAGCACCAATGCTATGACACACGTGCATTAACAGTGAACCCACGGGTGTCGTCGCCTTAAAGCTAGGGTGTCATCAGATGATAACTGGGGTGTCGTATTGTTTTAACCTTCGTGTCCTAAATCCTAATCCTTTGTCAGCATATATTGATAACTAAATCTATGGATATCATTGTTCATGACTGCGTGCCTATATTTTCACAGTTGATGCTGAAATTATAGATCGGAAAGAAATCGATAACACTCCCGATCGTGCACCCTCACCCATCGCTCCAAATGCAGTGGATGATACTGTAGTTCCTCAAACTGGAATGAAATTTAATTCAGCAGATGATGTATATACGTTCTACAATGGATACGCAAAACGAGTTGGTTTTGGAATCACAACAGTGTGTAGCAGGGCCAACAACAAAAAATAACTTTGCTTCAAGCACCTGGCGTGTTGGAGGCAAGGAAAATCTAGAAAATCAGAGAAGAGTATGAATCATAGGGATACTGGGAAAGTTGATTGTATGGCATCCATAAAAGCAAGACTGAATGCTACAAGTGGTAAGTGGATATTGGATGAGGTTTCTCTAGAACATAACCATGGGATGTCCATAACATCAATTGGTTATCTACGGTCGCATAGGAGGATCAGCACACCAGAGAAGGCAGAGATCAGCAATTTACATGCCGTGAATGTTTCGACGACTCAGATATACTCTGCCATAGCAAGGAGAAAAGGGGGCAAAAGACAATTGGATTTCACCGAGAAGGATGCTCGTAACTTCATTTGTCGCGAACATCAGTCTAAGCTGAAAGAAGGAGATGCTCAGTTGATGGTAATTCATTTTGCCGAAATGCAACTTAGAAATCCTAATTTCTTATATACCTTAGACCTCAATGATAATGGTCATCTGAGGTCTGTCTTCTGGATTCATCCAAGGTCAAGATTGGTATGCACATACTTCAGTAATGTTCTAAGCTTTGACTCAACGTACTTGATAAACATATATCAAATACATTTTTGTCCATTCGTTGGGGTCAACCATCATGGACAGTCTACCTTGCTTGGATGCGCATTGTTGTCTGATGAGAGTACTGAGACATATAAATGGTTTTTCAGACATGGCTGGATGCAAATGGTGGTCAAGCACCTATTGCCATAATAACTAACCAAGATAAGGCAATCGAGGCTGCTATCAAAGAAGTTTTCCTAACACACGACATCGATTTTATCTTTGGCATATATTGAAGAAGATACCTAAAAAGATTGGCCACATTTGCACGGCAAATCCCAAGTTTATGGTTCATTTTGATGAGGCGATATATGATTCATTGACCATACAGTCATTCGAGGAAAGGTGGGCACATGTTATGAAGAAATATAAAGAATGCAAGTCTATAAATTGGTTCAATGTCTTTTACGAATGTCGGGATAAATGGGTCCTAGTTTACCTAAAGGATACATTCTTTGCAGGTTTGTATGTCATTGTCTTTGGTTCATGTTCGCGTTAAACGCTTTTTTTTTTGACAAAATTTTGAACAGGGATGTCATCTTCACAAAGGAACGAGGGCATTAATCACTTCTTTGATGGGTTTATAAATTCGAAGACAACACTAACGGAGTTCATAAGTAAGTACGAAGATGCCTTGGAAAAAAGATACGAGGCCGAAAATGAGGAAGATAATAGGATGTTGCAAACGATTGCTTTCCTAAAGACATCATCACCTTTTGAGAGACAAGCTGCAGGAAGGTATACAAGGCGCATTTTCAAAAAATTTCAGAATGAGATCCTTGAAATGACTGCATCAAATACAAAATTGATCAAGGAAGCTGGAAACTGTTGTGTATATTCCGTAAAGTCGTATGAAAGGATTGAAGTTGATGGAATCGGCAAGGAAATAATCAAAGATTATATCGTGTCATACGATAGAAATATTGAGGATGTCCAATGCTAGTGCCGATCCTTTCAGTTCAAGGGGTACCTGTGTAGGCATGCCTTGTTGGTTCTTCATCAAAGTGACGTATTTCATTTACTAGATAAATACTTCTTGAAGAGATAGTGCAAGGACATGAAATACCAATTCGACGAATTCGACTGCAATATTGAAGGTTATGATAAAAGCACACGAAAATCACGGTATGCAGTAATAATTTTTTAATTGAAATGTCTTAATATTTGTTTTCGTTAATATTATGTTAATGATTGTAGATATAGTTTGCTGAGTCATCGGATGATGAAGCTCGCATAGATAGCCTCCATGTCTGAAGATGCATTTAATGTAGTGATGGATGGTCTAACACCTATATTCAAAATTGCCGTGGATGCCAACTGCGCAGCTAAACCACGTACAGAGCTTGTAATTCAAGATCCTGAATAAATTAGGACGAAAGGTCGCCCGAGAGAGAACAGATTAAAGAGTAGAGTCGAGAAGAAGTCAAAAAGATCAAGGAAAAATCAGGTCAAGGAAAGAGCTGCTTCAAGCATCAGGCAGACTTGTTTGTAGTCTATTAATACCGAAGAGGACCTGGAGAGAATTATACCGCCTTCCGAAGCTTTGATGGATGAATTTGATGCTTATGTATTGAGTCAACTTACACAGGAGCATATATAAAACATGGGTGTCGTAACTTTTGAACTAGGGTGTCTCGGTCGCAAATGAAGTGCTTTCAAAATAGGGTGTCTATTTCAGTTAAATAAAGTACTTTTAGCGCGATGACACCCCAGCTCCTGGCTACTCCCTAGCTCTTGCGCGGTGACACCCGAAAGGTGAAAACCTACGACATCCCAGTACTTGCGAACGGACACCGAAGATTTTAGTGCGATGACACCCCAGCTCCTGGCTAGCGACTCCCTAGCTCTTGCGCGGCGACACCCGAAAGACGGAAACCTACGACATCCCAGTACTCACGAACAGACACCGAATATTTTAGCCCTACGACACCCCAGCTCTTGGCTAACGACTCCCTAGCTCTAGCGCGGAAACACCCGAAAGGTGAAAACCTATGACATCCCAGTACTCGCGAACGGACACCGAAGATTTTAGCGCGACGATACCCCAGCTTTTACTAACGACTCCCTAGCTCTTGCGTGGCGACACCCGAAAGGCAAAAACCTATGACATCACAGTACTCGCGAATGGACACCAAAGATTTTAGCGCGACGACATCCTAGCTCCTGGCTAGCGACTCCCTAGCTCTTGCGCGGCGACACCCAAAGGCAGAAACCTACGACATCCCAGTACTCGCGAATGGACACCGAAGATTTTAGCACGACGACACCCCAGCTCCTGGCTAGCGACTCCCTAGCTCTTGCATGGCAACACCCGAAAGGCAGAAACCTACGACATCCCAGTACTCGCGAACGAACACCAAAGATTTTAGCGCGACGACACCCCAGCTCTTGGCTAACGACTCCCTAGCTCTTGCACGGCGACACCCGAAAGGCAAAAACCTATGACATCCCAGTACTCGCGAATGGACACCGAAGATTTTAGCGTGACGACACCCCAACTCTTGGCTAACGACTCCCTAGCTCTTGCGCGGTGACACCCGAAAGGTGGAAACCTACGACATCCCAGTACTCACGAATGGACACCGAAGATTTTAGCGCAACGACACCCCAGCTCTTGGCTAACGACTCCCTAGCTCTTGCGCAGCGACACTCGAAAGGCGGAAACCTACGACATCCTAGAACTCGCGAACGGATACCGAAGATTTTAGCGCGATGATACCCCAGCTCTTGGCTAACGACTTCCTAGCTCTTGCGCGGCGACACCCGAAAGGCGGAAACCTACGACATCCCAGTACTCGCGAACGGACACCAAAGATTTTAGCCCGACGACACCCCAGCTCTTGGCTAACGACTCCCTAGCTCTAGCGCGGCAACACCCGAAAGGCGAAAATCTACGAAGGCAAACATATGAATAAATCGAGGACACCCTACTCACAATATAAAATTTGTGCATTTGCATTAAATATTAATCAGTGTTAATATGAATAAATTACATTCAATTTTCATTCAAAGAGAATAAAAAAATTAAGAACATTTTTCGACAATGTCGCTAATCTTTTTGTTCAGGCCCTCTCTCAATATCGTCGCAGCTAAGTGTCGCCGGTAATCTCTGACTTTCTCATCCATGAAATCCATCTTTATATCAGGATTGTCCCATCGAGCAAGACATTCCATGTATCTTAGACAGTATAGGCCACAATCCAGTGATCCGATCGGTTGGCTTGGGCAATCCGAAATCTCTTCCATCGGCTAAGTCATCGCTTCCTTCTTATCGCAATAGATATGGAATATGTGGCCAAGAATTGTATGCCATTTCCTTGCATTGGCCTTGTACTTGAGGTTGCGTTTCATTGAATTCAGGTGCATGAACACCTTTCTTTCCATGTCGACAGCAATCAAATGCAGTGCGAGTTATCGGAGTTTATTATGGTGAAAAGAAACCGGAATTGGGCCTTATCTTCATCCGATACATTGTCAAATATCGAGGCCCCTGATGTTCCAGTGAGTTCATGAGCAGGTGATGAGGAAGTCAGACATAGAGCGGATACAAAAACTGAACAAATATGCACTTATGGTATCAGTCCGGATGCTCTATCCAGTTGCGCATCAGAAACTCCTGGCCGGCATCAATTATCTGCCAATGCAATGTAAACCGATTAATATAATTCTAAAATCAACAACTAGAACAGGTTTCTTGATATACTTACATCATCTATTATCATTTCATTGTTAATGAGATCTTAAAGATTTTTCCTTGTTACAACGCCAGAAAACATATTGGTGTAGACGATCTCGTTGGTTAATCGTTCGCTCAAAAATTTTGAATAATAATTTGGTCATCTTTGACCGTTGTGTTGGGCTTTGACGTGCCCACTGTCTTTGCCGACTTTTAGGACGGGTTGTCTCATAACATTCTCCGACGACCATGGATGCCTTACGCTTCCTCGGCTCTTTTTTAACCCTCCTAACAAGCGAAGGCACTCCAACGATTTCTATGTCCATATTATCACCCTTTGGCGCAGGGGTGCTAAGTTTTTTATCGGATATGGACTCATCTTTATTTTCATTCCCATACTCTGTTTTATCATCCAATGAATCCCCCTCCAATCTCTTCTCCTCTGCTTTTGCATTCCCCATCTCAATTGGACACTTGGATGAATGGTCCTCCTCCATCTTCTTCTCCTCACTATTTCCATTACCAGGCTCGCGGAGGACAAACTCCAGGGAATGCACCTTCTCTGTTTTCCCGTCTCCCTTGTCCTCCTCATTTATTGCATTACTTTCCTTTCTGAGCAGTGAACTGAGGAGGCTCTCAGCAATGGACAGCCTGTGCCTGACATCGTCGAGTTGATCCTTAACGCACTCCAATTCAGTCCTCAACTCGGCATATCCTGCATAGCTATCCGTTGGTTGAGGGGCGCAGGTATCTATTGGTTGAGGGGATGCTACATTCTGCTGAGTGAGAAGCCAGCGCTCTTCTGACAGTGGTATAGTAGCTCCCTCCATCTGCAACGCAAGATGATAACAAATTAATATTAAGTGAACATATTGACGCATTAATGTTGACCCAATTGATGATTTTGATGATTAACAAAACTATTGAGTATAACAATTGAAGGCTCTAATGATTTTGATTAAGTTTTTCAGATTATAAATCGATTGAATGATCAAAATCAGGAGTTAAATCTTGTTATGGATCGAATCTAATGTCTAGGTAAGATTGCAGACATTAGAGTCGACTCCGAGAATCAGAGCCGACTCCAGTATCTGGCACGGAAGTTAGAGTCAACTCCGAGACTGTGAGAGCCGACTCCAACAGAAAAGACAGAACGTTGATTTTTCTGGCCCCGACTTAGAGTCGACTCCGGGTCTGTTAGAGTCAACTCCAGAAAAGTATCTTGTCGACCCCAGAAAAGTCAGAGATGACTCCAGAATTAATGGAATAAAGGTTTCGAGTTAGAGCCGACTCCCGAAAAGTTAGAGTCGACTCCAACCCACCTGGAACGAAAAATCAAATTGCCAGATCAGCTCTAACGGTAATATTTCTATTTTACTTTATTTCTAACGGATATATTTTGTTTCAAGGTACACTCCAACGGATAGTTTTCTTCCAAAAATGGTTTGAAAGAAATCTATAAAAAGGGAAGACTATCATTCAAAGAAGAGGAGAACGGAAAAAAAATGGAAAAAACA